>JACCGJ010010779.1:0-28837 GCA_013407085.1 Atriophallophorus winterbourni | reverse complement strand
TATATATATATATATATATATATTTGCACAATCTTATACAGATATGGTGCCGTTAAGATGAATCTATAGCGAAACAAGATAGACATCGGGGGTTACACTCAAACAGTTGTGGGGTATACGATGGAAAATTAAGCGAATACGGTCATTTTCTTGAAACAATCGAATGCATGTTCAAGTGTTCACAACTCAGCGTTTTACACGTCATTTAGTCACCCGAAATTCGAATGCAAACCGTTTACACACTACACGCAAGTTAACCTATTTACTCAACTATAGTCTGCAGAGAGTATAACCACACCTAGACCGCAAAGTGACCGAGTGTTGGTAGTATAAATTGAACAAATTCCATTCACGAATACGAATTATCAAAGAATCGTTCAGTTTTTCCTAGAGGACCCGTTCTACATGGTGCAGGAAGGATAAAATTTCAGAATACCTCAAACACGATCGGTGACAAACGCAAGGGTGTGCAATCGCAAGTACTACAATGTCACACTGATTTGCGGTCGGTGCAGAGCGGCATGCGGAAACACTCTGGAATTTCACGGCCATCCCCATCTGCCCAAGTCTGGGTACGCAGGCGTTATCTTAGCCAATGAGTAGTCTATGAATGTGCGGAACTTTGCTTGAAACTAGACTACTTGAGGTTTCGCGTACACTGAACAAAATATTTCTATACTCCTTGTCTCACCTTCGACTAATGAAACCGTTGAACGCTTCATGCATCACATTATGAACAATGTCGATATTTTCCGAGGGCAACGATTGTAAAATCTGCAAACGACGAGAGAGAACGGTTAAGAGTATATAAAAAACATACAATTTTGTGCAATATGAGCGCCTCATTCATAAACTTGATGTGGTTAGTGAGGGATCATGGAAAAACAGTACAGCGCAGCAACTTATAAACATTGAAAAATCATTGAGAAGATGCATGGTAGAATGCTGTTGGTCGGTGAGTGCCGGTATGGTATGATATGGCATGAAAGCACAAGCCTGATCCAGGCAAAGTGCCGCACAGACAGAGACTGCACGTGGGCTAACATAATGTTGGGTTACCCAGGCCTAGACAGATATGAGGGGGAAATAGAAATAGTAGTGAGACTCCAGCGTGTTTCAGCATGCAGCTCACTACCGTTGGCCAATCAATTTAGCACGATGTTAGCCGTACAGCACAGAAATGCTGCACGATTGCACATCCGGTGAGTGCCGAAAGCACGAGAAGTTAGATTGCCGCTCACCCTATCAAGAAACCTGAATATGACACACGAAACCAACGAAAGATTTGCGCAAGCCAAAATATGTACAATGATTTTCGATTTATGCGAACCTTGAAAAAATATAAACCTGAATTTAAAATACACACAAGTGGGTTTATTTTTATTTGTTTTTATTATTATTTTATTTCTATTTTTGTATATGGGTCGTTCGGATAATGACGTGTTTTACTATTCCTATTAAAAATGAAAAAGAGCATTGCCAAGTAAGATTTGGTTTCGATTTAGCAGCTAGAAGTATAAATGTGCAGTCTGTAAGATTGCGGTGGTTTCATTGTTATATAGACTGTATGATATGTATGAAAGCACAAGTCTGATCCAGGCAATGTTGCGCACAGTCATAAACTGCACGCGGGTTAAGAAACGGTTATGCTACCCAGGCATAGACAGATATAAGAATAAAAATAGTGGTAGTGAAACTTCAGTGTGTTTCCGCATGCAGCTCACTACCGGCGGCCAATCAATTTAGCACGGTGTTAGCCGCACAGCAGAGAAGTACTGTACGATTGCACATCCATGCAACGTAGACGACAGATAAAATAGGCACTGGGTGCACTCAGACAAACTTCGTAATGCTGGGAGTACTAAGATAACAACCCTTAAAGAAAATCCATTTTTCAAGAAGAAAATTATATCTAATCGGTTAAGGCTATTTTGGAGTAGTTTCGCCTCTAAAGCCTTGTGACTACGAGGCAGGGAACATGACTAAGTAGAATTCCACTGAATACCATTGTTCGGGGTGCCGAGTTCAGTAGGCAAGATGAAGATTTGCCGAACAACGGTGTGAATTCAGGGCAACCGGATGATGAAATCACGCTAGCCTGGATGCAGTCAAAGTGCCGCACAGTCAGAGACTGCGCGTGGGTTAAGGTACTGTTCGATTGCCCAGGTCAGTTGTTGTTGTTGTTGGCCTCCTTCGGTTGATGTCGACCATGGATGTACATCACAATCGCATGAATGTTCATGTTCTAAAGCTCTTCGAATGAATGAATAGCACGATGTAGTGTTGTGTAGTATTTCTGTTCTGCACCGATAATACCGTGCTAAAGTGAATTACCGAAGGTACTGAGTTGCATGTGGAAACAAGTTAACACGGCCAACGTCAGGTGGCATTGTAGCTCACATGTATGAAAGTGTTTAAATAACGCGAATGAGTTAAACGATCATATAATATGTAACTAATTAATGGGCATCACCGTCTGATAACCGGGGTCTTAGGCAGGCATCATGCCTCGTTAACAACCCACGGCATTCAATCAACTTGACTGAACAACTTCTGAAAAGAATAGAAAACGTTGGAATCGATAGCAACGATCTGGTAGTCACTTCGATGTACCGCAGCCTACACCTCGGTCAACATCTGGCGGTCAAGCCATGTGCGTGATCTGGACCAATGACACGACGGCATAGTGTACTTTTACGTCATGATGCAATAATAACCATGGAGAAATAATAGTACTGTCATTCACATAAGGCATACCTCCACGAAATCAATCGATTTGTTCCACGTCGAGATCTGATCTGTGTTGTACACCAAGTCATAGAAAACGATATCGGCACTCGCGTCCAAGGAAGCCTGAAAGTAACGTAAAGAACGACTTCGTTGCCCACCTGCAGACGAAACACTTTGTGATCGTATTCTTGCAAAGCGACGGACCGAACCGAAATTTCGTCTGGAGGTGGGTCCGGGCCCCAAGAATGAAGTCCGAACAAGTACCATACTTCGGAACGTAGTAAGCTAGCTCGATGAAGCAATGCTGCAATCTGAAAGAAAGCGATAACCATGACAAATTGTGAGACGATGAACAATGCCCGTGAGAAACATGCATGACTGAAACGTTCACTTACATCTACAACTGCCTCCTTGGTAGTGTCAACGAGCTTCCCGGGTGAACGTCCGTAAAATGAACCTGGTAAAAGTGGCAAACACAGTAAGCACCTGAAGTTGGCAAGATGATACAATTTAGAGCAACTGAAACCGGTTTTATTATTCCAATTCATTCTCAATTGGGACCGCTCATGCTCACGCGACATATGACGGGACATTAGTGTCGAAAAAATGAAAAGCTTTAATCGAAAATCCAGATCATGGCGGGCGTTTTGAACATAGTTGGTTTACGATTCAAGAATTATGTTTAAAAAGTAATAGCGTAGGACAGTGGTTCCCAACCTCGTTAACGCCCCGAACCACACAAATATTTTAGTATGCTCTCACACCCCTTATAGATACAAGAGAAATGATCACTGCCTGAACACAGAATACGTTCAAAACTTGACAATGGATCAACAGAGAACGACAACACATAATACAAGACAAAAACAAGAAAAGCATCTCGCACCTCTGGTTGCCGTAGGATAAACGTAAAAATGTTTATAAAAATAATTCCACATATGAAATAAGGTAGGAAAGTGTGGTCGGGTGAAGGGTTTTCAGGTCGGTGTCAACACAGGTACTCATAATCACGGTCTTGGTTGATAAGAAACAGCCTGAGGCATACTACCAAGTGAGTGAGGTCCTCTCGCTGACTGCACTAGTTGGGTGTCTCCGGAAAGTTTGCGAATAAATTGATAAAATGGCACAGAATTAACAGGCAGTCACAAAGCAGCTGACAGAAAAGACCGAGTGTGCAGTTGTGCCGTACTTCTGCAATGCACAGATAATACCGCGTAGAATTGAGCAACATGCGGAAGGACAAACACTGTTCCTGGGAAACCACACAGCATCTTAGTCCACATGCTTTCTATGACCGTGCGGCACTTTGCATAGATCAGACATGTGTGTTTTCATTATTTCATGCACATTTCGTTAATAACGCATATAAGCAGGCCTCTTTATTTCGTATGCCGTATTAATTTACGTCATACGTAATGATGCAGCACACACGAAAAATAGGTAAGGAATCGAATAGTAACCTTGGTAACACGACAAATAAAACAACAAGTTATTAAACAAAAGTAGCTTCGGACCATTTGATTTGAAAGTTTTTCATTTAAAGTTTACGTTAGAACAACTTAGCATAAGAAGCAATTCTGAAGAAACTTTAACGCAGACATAAAAAAGCCTTGTCAACCGTCAGTAGGGTCTTAGGAAAAACACACTTCAGCCCGAGCCTGAATGCGACAACGGGCATTTATTTTCAGCCCTACTACGTTTTTTCTTTTCGTCCATATGATCAACTATTGAAAAGATGTAGCACGACAACAGGTGAATAAATATTCACGGGACGCGATTTAATCAAAGCAAATGAGACAGATTTAGAATGTATTGAGAACAGGATGGAAGCCGAGCATGCGAATCATTGTTGGAAGCGGCATGTTCGAGTATACGAAATCGGGTGATATATTTAGATCGGACTGGTGAAAAAGTAACTGCTTTCAAAAAAACATCTCTACGTTGCAATATGTAAAAAGTCGGCAAACGTTCAAACACGTTGGAGGGATGGAATCCAGAGTAGTATAATTATAACCACACTAAACGGTCGAAAGACAGCACATAAATTCTATGCAGGCAGTAGATTCGATTTAACGGAAAGAACCAATTCGATACAATGTTCGTATTTAGTAAAGCGAAATTTGCTGTTGGTAGGCTGGTAGCTGGGACATTGATTCAAATCAGCCAGCTGCGCATGGGTACATAATAATCAGCGCAAAAGACAGCGGTAAGCAGCATTGTGCGATAGGTCATATAATACACAAGCTTTGATAAAATCCAGAAAGGGGGAAGTGAGGAATGATTGAGCAACGTGTGTGTGTGTCAGGAAGCACGAGTCAAAAGTACCAGTATGGGTTATTGCAGGTCACCCTGCACGTGTTTAGCAATAGACAGAAACCTTGTTCAAGCGAACCACTGATAACTAAAAGAGCGAAGAGAGAATGAATGAGTGGATCGCGGAATGCAGCTCACTTTAAATGCGCTATTCGTCTAGCAATACACGTGTCACTCGATATGGTACACACAACGACATGAGTACCCAGAAATATTCCACACTAACGGAGTGCAACGACGAAATACTTACCAGCAGGAGTGTAGTATCCGCCAACACTCGTGGTGTAAGTCGAATAATCTGGTACGTTTGCGCCACGAAGGGGCCCCAACAAACTTTGAGTTTCCGTTGGTTCTTCATTGATTGAGAAGCACGTTGCAACTGGAGATCGCAAAAAGATGGTATCGTTATGCGAAAAGAAAACTCGGATCTTTCTGAATAGCATGTCAAGTAACAAACAACAATTGATCGTAGCATTGTAGCGAGGAAAGGTTTGTGACCTATCGTGGAAACATGTTCATGATCACAGCTGTAAAAGACGATGCACAAAATGGAAGGAAGATGGGAGCGATTTGGTGGTTCCGAAAACGGCCATGCACCCTATTACTTCGTTATTTCTATAATGTGTTCACATCAACAAAAGGTCACTTTTGACGCGCACCGGTTAAAAGAATTACGAGATACCGCATTGTTGAATCGAAATTCCCAACTAAAAACATTTTGACGCATCACTCGTACAAATTTTAATAGTTTATCGAAACAATCGTTGAAACAGAAAAAGAAGCATCGTGCAGGATGGCAAGTCGCTCTTCGTTGACGTCGTACAATTTCCAGTATGCCCCTACCTTCCATCGTATCTTCCAATGTACAATCCTTTGGGTCTAAATTTGATGAAATCTATTTTCTTCTTAGTTCAAATTGTTCAATTCATTGCGGTGTCGCTATTTTTTAAGAAACTTGGCTCGACCCTAAAAATGACACTGATTGAATTAGCATCGACGGTTTCCAACGCTTTCTTCGGATCAGATCCGCCCTACTGCAAATCGTGGTTGCGGAGTTATAACTTTTGTCCACAAGATGTGTTATGCGTCTTGTAAAATTATTTTTATCTGTGGCAAAAGTGAAGTTTCCTGTTCGGCTGTTGGTTGTAAACCACAACAGTTTTCCAATTTCCAATCCCTTATTTTGATAGATGAGTAAGCCATCCCTCATTCGGACACTTTTCGTGTATTTATTGATGAACTTCTTATTGAACATGCCCCTTTGCAACACTCTTTGCTAGTACTCGCTGGAGACCTCAGTCACTCGAATCTTTCAATGTTTTCTCTCTTGTCTCTTACGAACACTGCTCGCTTCTCAACGTTCAAGGATACGTACGGAACCTTTCAGTATTCGAGTGTGGCAAACATTCTTAAACTAAATGGGTTTTGGTGGTGATAACCAATCACGAAACCATTCGAAAAGGGAAATGTTTTGTATTGTACGCGGACACGATAAACGTCCCACTTACCACGCGCGGCGGCCTTTTCTTGTGGTATGACGCGATAGATCAAGAAGCTGGTCTCGATCCAGGTCAAGATCAGAGCAGATATGATTAACGCGTAGGTGAGACCAGTAGCAGTGCCGTCAGATTGATGAAACTGAAACCAGTTGATTTGAAAAGTGGCCAGAAGTAAACGTCAAAACTAGGAAATTTAACATTGAATAATGGCTAGGATAAGATGAAAACTGTGTTACTAATTGTTCCTCTTAGCGAAAAGTGCGCATGACTCGGAACGTCGTCGGGTTGTTCAAGGTTTTATGAGAAATAAAAGCTAAACACCACTGGCAAACATAATAATCACTCGAGCAGTTCAAAACACGGAACAGGCTGCACACTCGGTTAGTTCTAAGGAAAGCTCGATAAAAGAATAAACCGGTACAAGATGGAGTAAGGATAAACCTATTAATTGCTGTAACGAAAGTTGAACTGGGTGATCAGCGCTAATTCCAGCGCCGAGCGTGGTCTCTGACACATTGGGGAAATTTGATCTTCGTTTGCCTTTGTGTGGCTGGCTCTACGGGTCAATTAGTCGGCTACATCAACAGGGTTAACACCAGGAACCGTTGGCATTTGTTCAGGTACACCCCTTTTGCACAATCAATTAGATAAAGGGTTCTTGAGCTATCCACACACGCAACACCATTTCACGGTTTTCTCCAGAAAACATTCCCACATGGCAACGGAGATTGAGTGAGGATCTCCTTGCTGACAAATTCTGTCTACAGGGAACAGACTAGTTGCAAGCCCTAGTCCCATAGACGTACTCCCTCTCCTGTCAACAAAAGCAAATGCGCTGATTTTGTGGAGATCATCCGTCCAGACCAGAACCTGAACGTAGTTTCAAAGTTAAGAATCAACGATCATTCTTGGTAGTTTGTCCGTAGCCACATCAATTGAGCAAATCTTGGTAGCAGTAAATAGAATCGGCGAAAGAATTTGGAACTTAAGACACCGAAGTTTTACACGCCAAGATGGGTCTGGTAAGCTATATGCTCCGAAAGCACATCGAAAACATACCGCTTTGGTAAAACGTACGATAAATAAAACCTTTCTAAATTTTACGAGATCACAAAATAATGACATCCACTCTCACGGAATTCGAGAAAACTTACATTGAAATAAAAACACTTTGCAACAATAAGAGCGCAGGTGACGGCGGTCGTGCCCTAGAAAATGATAGCGTGATGTGAGACATTGGAATGTATGAATGTCACGAAACCATAATAAAGAAATAAAAGTTAGCAATGTGCAGCATGCGTCAATTAATCTTGAGCTCCCCTGTCTACCTTAAAAAGCCCAGCCCCGAAACGGAAGGAACAATTGGTAATCAACTAAGAAACGGCCAGATAAATGCAATTTAAACCAGAAATCTGCCCGTACTGACATCCTTGATGTGACGGAGTTTTGAGTCAGAAGAGGAGCGTTACTAACAAACTGTTTTGATCGATTGATAACAAACTTTTATTCAATGGATGGCGCGGTGTATTGCACACGTGGCTATGCGGCTATGTGGTTTAATCAGAGTTCCAATGCAAAAAATGATTGATCCAGTGAGAGTGAAAAATTGAATTGGGATACTCAGCGACCAGGCAATAGGACAACACAACTATGTGCGTCAGCACCAAGTTCACGCTAACGTAACAAGCGGAGCACCACTGGCATCGTTTTAAATATTGGCGGGGTTTAACTACCACAGTCATGGCGAAAAATAACAACACACCAAGCAGACGGTTAAATTCGCGGAACAGCGGCTGCTGCACTAACAACAAGATTTCAATAGAGACGGGATGCACAGGATGGATTCGGGTTCATATTACTAATATAAAATGCCCGAAGGGTGTGACTAGATGAGGGCTGAATGATGTCATGCAGCAAGTTAGTTGAGAAGTGAAAGTTCTTTGCAAAAGCATTGGACAGCCCCAGTCATCCCCTCATACGACTGAATAGGTATGTGGATATTGCAACCTATTGATCGGACGAAAAGGCCGTCTCCGGATACAAATTATGCTAAATGATTACAACAGAACAGCATTGAGTTTAACGGGAGATAGCTGTACCGGTTCTGTATGTATGTATGAAAGCACAAGCCTGATCCAGGCAAAGTGCCGTACAGTCAGAGACTGCCCGTGGGCTAAGATACTGTCAGGTTGCCGGTTCTGTGGTAAAATTTAGCCTCTTGAAAATGAAAATATCACTGTCCTGTCTTGATTCTGAAGCACAAAGCAAGCTCGGACCTCTTCTTACATCACTTGAGCACTTTGCTTGTTAGGTCTAGTTGGTCCGACTGGATTTTTTTCCATGTGATGTGTATTCAACTCATTCCACCAACGGGTCCCAGATAAAACCACAAATTGTAAACGACCATAGCCGAGAGTTCTTTCATAATTCATTCAACGTTTCCAGAAAACAAACATGAAAATACTTCAGTTCAAGGCTATCCATAGCAAGTGCACCAGATGACTAAAATACGTCACTATTCAAATTTCATGACACAATACCAGACCGGTGTGAGCATGACAAAGACGACGAATAAGTTGACGAGAATGAGGTTCAGAAAATCACGTTTTTAATGTCGGATACGGAGAAAGCCATAATAAATTTTCACATACACTCAGTTGGTAAAGTTAAACGAAAATACTCAGTATGCTTACCGCGGCCCACCATGGGGTGCGAGCGACAAACGCGCCGTAAGCGATCTCTATCACGAGAAACCGAGCCAATGACAACATCTGGAAAAAGAAGCAAATGCAGATTCAGTAAAAGTCCATTGTCTGTAAGTTAATAGAGCTCATCTCGCGATACCCAACACACACAACACACTTGATTAAACGCACGTTTGATTCGAGGTGCACGAACCTGATTCCAATACGTGTCTTTGCTTAAACTTTTGCAGGTTCAGCAGCTTTTCCCGCAGGATTTCAACGTGCCGAGTTTGTATGGCACCGTTAGTGAGCTGCATGCTGAAACACGCTGGAGTCTCACTACCATTTCCATTTCTGTTTTCTATCTCATATCTGTCCAAGCCTGGGCAACCTGACAGTATCTTAGCCCAAGTGCAGTCTGTGACTGTGTGGCACTTTGCCCGGATCAGGCTTGTGCTTTTCTACAATATACCATATGGCACTAAGGCACACGGTATCTGTTATCAATGTAATGCTGTCCATCATGATGATGATGTTGATGATGCTAACAGGGTAAGTTATGAAACGACGAATGGCAATAGCATGCATCATGTTGTTGTGTGGCTTAATCAGAGTTCCACTGCAATATAATGTAAGCAGAAAACAAAGCGATACCCGGCAGCCAAATACTGCACTACAATGTGTACGTCAATTAATTAAATTTCACAAAATTCGCATCCGTCGAGTTTGACGTCACGCACCTCTGGATCACTCACACAGACAGTGGATTCGCTCCTGTGGAGCTCGACAAACTCTTACACGAATTGATTTCATACTGAAAACTTTAAAATCGCTGTTATATAAAATTACCCAGATTCGATGACAGTGTGAAAGCTGAAATATCAACCGCGTAATTGAACACACGACTTGCGTTTAAGCTGCTCGCTTCTAAGCCAATTGTACCCTCAAAGATTAACGCCACGTATATTTTACCTTGGTAGTGAGGTAGAATAGCGAATCGTTTATTACCATAGAAACACAGCACAACGAAACATAAACGTACCACAGTGTCAAAAAGAGATGTTCGGAATGTATATCGTAGGACCTCAAGACGTAACGCGGCCACGACATCCCCAGAGGATACAACCTGCTAAATTAGAGCACGAGAGATAATTAATCTAGTTAGATTTCTCTTTACGGTAAAAGATCAAACTGTATAAAGCCAAGAACCCCACATTTGCGTGCATTTTCATTACACACATCCCACGACTGGTTTCGTGCTGTTGGCAGTCAGTAGGATCAGGCTCCACATGCCTTGAAATATTGTAGGAATGGTATACAAAGTTTGAAATTTTATGTCAGCATTTGATAAGACTGGTACACCAACCGGTGTTATAAAGCCAGATTTAGGGAGTTGCATGGTCAACTGGTTGCCGGTGGGTTGTGAAATTGCACAAACCAGATAGAAAATAAACAATTGCGAATTCGTGATGCTGCTGCAACTCGTTGCCGGTGACAACCAATGTATCGTGGGAATCAAAATAACTCTATTTGCTCACTTCCTCATCACACGCATAGAATGTTGATTTACATGCGCATACCACATCACAATTACGCGGAGATGTCGAAATAAAAAATGGTTGGATCTCGTGATTGTGTGCTCGTGCGTTAAATAACAATATCTCAATGATAGCTGAACTGCCACACACAGGTACAGAGATTCTATGCGGACTGAAATAAAACGACTTAACTGAAACACAAAATATTTTGAGGTAAAGAGCATCTACATCAAAATTTTATTGACTATTACTCGCATAAATTTCCACAAGTGGAGCTCGTTTGACGTTTTATAATGAAGATGCAGTTAGAGCATTAGAGGTAAGCAAACGCAATTCATCGAACGAATGACTTGATCATTTACGCGCTCATCTAGGTGTAAAGCAGACAGGAAAATATAGCAGTAAAGCGGTCACAAACCAAGAGGCACGGTCACAATTTCCCAATGAGCCATAAGGCAGGCGCATTGCTTATTCGGGTTTGCCGTGCGAAACAACATATTAAAAGCAACAGAACCAAGCAGCAGTGGGAGCGAACGGATTTGGACTTTAAATCTGAGGTGCATTACTGCTACCATTACGTTGGCCAATGTTTATGCAACGACGCTCTCAGCGACGCCTGCTGAAAAATACGCTTTTTTATGATAACCTCGCAACTGTCCTCAAAAACGTGCCACATAAAAACTGCGTAGTGGTATTGGGTGATTTCAATGCCAGAGTTGGTGCACATTACGAGTCTTTGCAAAACTGTCTCCGAAGGTTCGGTGTAGGTAAAACCAATGAAAATGGACAACGACTTTTAGAAATGTGAACACAGTTCAGTCTGTGTGTCAGTAACACTTTCTTTCAAACAAAACCACAGCATAAAGTCTCTTGGAAACATCCTCGCTCTAAGCATTGGCATCAGCTTGATCTTATTCTTGTTAGGCGCACTAATGTAAGAAGCGTGCTCCTCACCAGATCACATCAAAGCGCAGACTGCGACACTGATCATTCACTGGTCTGTGCAAAACGGAAGCTTCCCCGCACTAAATTGTATGTTAAGCCTAGGATAGACGTCACTCGCATGTGCGAACCTAATCTAACTGCGCGATTCGCTAAAGCCTTCACAGCAGAGTTCAACATGACAACCCCACTCGAATCTGCTTCCGAAAACTGGGAATCGATAAAAAGCTGAATATGCCGAGTTGCACTTTCCACTTTCGGTCCGAAGAAAGCTCGAACGAGCGACTGGTTCGAAGCAAAAGCTTCTGAGATGACTGTTGTGTTGGATGACAAACGCTCAGCATTCTTGAGGTTCAAAGGTATGCCAACAGATGAAAACTTACGACTTCTAAAATCCGCTAGAAATAAGGTTCAACAGACTGCAAATCAATTTGCAAACGACTATTGGACTGAAATTAGCCTCAATATCCAAAAAGGCTGCGGATACCGGAAATTTTCACGGTATGTATGATGGGATCAAGAGAGCCATTGGCCAAAACAAACTTAAAACTGCTCCCATTAAGTCTGTATCTGGTAACCCGATTGTCGACAAAACTCAACAGATGGAAAGATGGGTAGAGCACTTCTCCTCTCTCTACTCCAGGGACAGTACGGTTCTACCGCATGCAATTTAAAATGTCGAGCGGTTGCCGACCATTGAATATCTAGATACTCCCCCTGCCCTTGATGAGCTCAATAGGGCAATCGACCGCTTACCGAATGGGAAGGCCCCTGGTGACGACGGAATTTCACCTGAGCTCATCAAATGCTTAGAAAAGCATTATAACAACCGCTTCACCATTTGCTTTTTAAGTGCTAGCAGGAAAAGTGTGTCCCACAAGAGATGCGAGACACAAAGTTCATCACGAAATTTAAGAATAAGGGTGACAGAGGCGACTGCAACAATTACAGAGGAATCTCCCTTCTGAATGTTGTAGGCAAATTGTTTGCTAAAGTCTTACAGATCCGGCTACAAGTTTTAGCTGATAGAATTTACTCCGAATCTCAATGTGGCTTCCGCAAGGGAAGATCAACCGTTGACATGATCTTCTCCCTGGAACAACTTCAAGAAAAGTGTCGGGAACAGCGTATGCCATTATACACTGTTTTTATTGATTAAACTAAGGCATTCGACTACGTCAGCAGAGAGGGTCTTTTCAAAATGCTTAATCTGATAGGCTGCCCCCAAGGCTGTTCAAACTCGTTATTTCGTTCAACTCAGGCATGAAACGCTCAGTCCATTTTAACGGTTGCAGTTCAGAAGCCTTTGAGATTCGCCGATGCGTCAAACAAGGGTGTGTTCTTGCTCCCACGCTGTTCGGCATTTTCTTTGCTCTGCTTCTGAAGCACGCTATTAGGACGAGGACAGAAGGCATCTACATACGCACGCGAAGTGATAGTAAGCTTGTCAACCTGAACCGGTTGAGAGCACAAACCAAGGCACGAAATGTGCTAATCTGTGACCTGCTGTTTGCCGACGATGCAGCCTTTATTGCTCACTCCCAAGAGCACCTTCAGTCTCTAATGGACTGTTTTTTCGTCGGCATGCAAAGACTTTTGGGCTAACAATCAGCATGAGCAAGACCAAAGTCATTGGTCAAGGGACTGTATCGCCTCTCATCATAACTATTGGAAATTGCCAGCTTGAATCAGTACATCAGTTCACATACCTCGGTTCAACCATCGCGGATAACCTCTCGCTATCACGGAGATTGATAAGCGGATTGGCAGAGCAGCTGTCATTCTGTCCCGATTGAATTCTCGTGTTTGGGGTAACCGCAAGCTGACTGTAAAGACACAGATGATGGTATACAGCGCGTGCGTACTAAATGCTTTACTGTATGGCAGTGAAACCTGGACCAACCACGCGAGACACGAACGGAAGCTGAATGCTTTCCATCTACGAAGCATCTGTCGTATCTTGAACATATCGTGGGTGGACAGAGTGACTAACACTGAAGTGCTTTCAAAAGCTGGTCTACAGAGCATGTTCACTCTATTGCGACAGCGCCGCCTGCGCTGGCTTGGTCATGTCTACAGAATGGAAAATGGTCGTATTTCGAAAGATCTACTCTATGGTGAGTTGCAACTAGAAGTCGACCATTGGGCAGACCGCACTTGCGGTACAAAGACGTTTGCAAAAGAGATATGAAAGCTCTTGGCATTGACCCCGCGAGATAGGAAGAACTTGCTCTTGACCGCTCACTTTGGAGGCATTGTGTAAAGCGTCGTCTGCAAGCTGGGGAGGAGCAGATACAGCTCTTAGCTGCTGAACGCAAATCACGCCGCCCGCGTGTAACTGACGCCCTACAACAGAGTTCTGACCATCGTTGCAAGCGCTGCGGGAGAGATTGTTCCTCCCGAATCGGACTGTTCAGTCATTCAAAAAGCTGTAAAACATGAAAATTCATTCGATTGTGATGTACATCCATGGTCGACATCGACCGATGGAGGCCAACAACAGTCAATGAAAGTTTGATGTAGATGCTCTTAATTTCCAAATATAGATTAAAGAAAACATAATAGAAAAATACAGTAAATGAAACAATAGTGTGCGCATTGTATTAAAATCATCATTTAGCACCAGCCCATGGACGGTCTCAAATGGTGAATAAGCGTCGAGCCATGAAGAGTTTCACGTAAACTTCACACGTGCGTTGCTTCATTGTAACCCATACAAGAAGGAGATAACTGATGAATCTCTTAACCTAGTTCCTCATATTAGCAAACTAATTTCGTATCAGATGCCGAATAGTTGTTCACTCCCGTTCAACAGTGATCGGCAAACTAACAGGGGATGAAAAACAGACTTGGACATTCCGAATCTAAAAAAAGATTGTGGGCATTACCTGAACATAAATAATCCACAAAATGAAACTGAGAATCAAATCGAAAAGCATGACGAGAAGAAAAGTTCGCCGGACCGGAGAGGTTCGTTGTTCATCCGGAAGTCCTTCGATGACGGAAGTAGATGCAGCCAAATTCACACTAAAAAACAAACCGTTTACAAGAGTGCGACGCCAATTTTAGTGCAACGTACATCTTAGACCACTTGGTAAATACGATATTTGATTCATCAAGCTCCATAAATCAATTTATCAACATAGAGCAATCAAGAAGATTTATCCATTTTAACTGGCATAAATGAATTTTCCTATCTAACTCTGTTCTGGTAATTTTAATTGATTGCGTTCCCTAGTTTAATGCCCATGGATGTAGAAGAGAGAAAAGCAGGTCTTTCGAAGATCAGTCGCATTTAAACCATTGATTTTATTAGCTGGAAACGTGTGAGTTTGATTAATAGTAATATTTGAGGTTTTGGGGATACCATTATCTTCATATTAAAAGTTAACATTGGACCGATATGGCGCATCAAGTCCTGACCGTTATAAAATAAAGGAATTTTTAATATATTGTGGTGCTCACATCCCCATCCCTAACACACCACAAACTGACGCTTCAAACTATCGCTGCGAAAAGAGCGGTTAAAAGTTAATTTTTCAACGACAAAGGTGTCCTGTCGAGAACGTTAAAGTCTTTTTTCAAAAGTTTGATACCTCGGGTACTGCCTACCCTCAGGTTGTTTTTGGGTATCAACTCTCTAGGAATTAAAAGCTTTGAAATACGATGATTTTCAATCTTATTCGATTAGTGAAGACAGCATTCTATCAGTATTTGATAAACTAAATGCTAAGAAAGATAGACTGAAATACACAAATCTACGGGATTTGTTGAAAAGTAAGTAGAGGCACATTGGAATGAGGTAGCTACACCGCTACTGAAACATATTAAGTTTTGAAAACAAGTCGACATCACCCAACCAGTACAGGTAATGTTGTCTAAATAACGTGAATTCGCTCTATAGATCAGCTACATTCATGTTATGTTCAAGACGTTCGTTCGTGTCTTGTGTGCTTGGTCTACACATTGATGTCATATAATTATGGTATGGTATGAAAGCACAAGCCTAATCCAGGCAAAGTGCCGCACAGTCAGAGACTGCACGTGGGCTAAGATGCTGTCAGGTTGCCCAGGCCTAGACAGATATGAGGAAGAAAAAAGAACAGGAAATGGAAGTGAGACTCCAGCCTGTTGCAGCATGCACCTTACTACCTCAGGCCAATCAATTTAGCACGATGTTAACCGCACAGCACAAAGTACTGCACGATTGCACATCCGCGCAATACAATTAGTGTACGGGTACTGCGTAACACCGCTTTCGTTTTTACAGATGCTCCGCCTATTCACTTGTTGATCCGAGTGTCCAAAGTGATGTCATCCGCAATATGCGAACCGAGATATACACGTTCAAATTAACAGTTTTCAAAAATGATGAAGAGAGACAACAGCCCAAAGGGCAGCCAAGGGTACCGACAGCTATAGGAAAAACTGTGATAACCAAACGTAAAATTATATCGTCTGTAGCGTTCCGAATCAATGAACGCACATATATGTACCCTCTATAGGGGCTATATTGTATTGTGTGCGACTACCTCCTCCTGGAGGATGAGTCGGCTTCAATGAAGATTCTTGGGAATTTGGGTACAAAGCAGCACCACTCGGCGTTTGTTCCAGTCAGCTTCTCTAGCCTTTGCACAGCCAAGTGCGACCTGCAAGGCAGCAGGGAGTTGCCAGAAAGAGGTGGTGTGCATCAACTAACCGTCTACCAGACTCTGTTCCAGGTTTTTCCTCAGGGTTTTCTCCCGAAGCCTTTCCCGTGATCTGGTATCCCGCAAGGCAGCGGAGGTTGAAAATCAGGGTTTTCCTTCCCTTAGATAAAATGCCCTCCCAGGCTAACGAGTTACATCTGCCCGAAGCAAACTGGTTTTCAGGCGCCAGTCATTCGCCTTCGCCCCTTCTCTTGTTGGTAGAAGCAGTTCCGCCGGGCTCGGGGAGCCACTCGTGCAGACCGAAAGCTGGAATTGGTTGTCAGAGGCTATTTGAGACGCGCTCATCCTCACTGCCACCCCGGCTATGACAAACTTTGGAACCTATCGACAGAATCAAAAGCACCCTTAAAATCAACCTTAGGGGCTATAGCGGCCTGAAAGGTCAAATTACAGGAGCGAAATATACAGAAAACGAGACGATGCGGCTAATCTGAGTTTAGGTGCAAAATATCTTACTCTGAACGACCGAAAAGCGGCCCGAAATGGGGCTCACCAGCACGCCCCGCAAGCGGAAAGAAGCTACTATCTGAAAGAAAGAAAGGAACATCACGTTAAGGAAACTTTCACAACAATAATCTGATTCAATAAGACGAATTGAGGATAGTAAAGAGCGATTTAAACTACTAGGAATGACAGAGATTACTTACCAGACTGTGCAAAACATTCACAAGTTATCCGCTATTTATAACTTCTAAAGGTGCCCTTTGATTTTAATTTAATTCGCGAAATAACGATTACTTTGACAGCACATGATTAGAATGCATAAATATTAAGCACCATAATGAAAGAAAAAGAAAAGAAAATGTTCAATGTATAGGCTTTTTAGTACAACTCACACGCTGAACCTTGCGTGTTTCACAGGGCAAATAATGATCAACAACAAATCAACAGCAGCTCACATTAGAGAGAATTAAAAATTATATACGAAGTAATGATCACACAATTTCATCTTATTTCAGCCTGAGCATTAGCATTGCTATTCCATTAGGCTGAGACTAGAGCGTGATGTGATGGCTTGTGTAGCTTGACGATTCAGTAAACAATAATGAATAGTGAACTTCGGAGCCATTTATAACAGTCCAATGGATTTACGTATGTATGAAAGCACAAGCTTGATTCAGGCAAAGTGCCGCACATTCATAGACTGCATGTGGGGTAATATACTGTAATATACTGTTCAGGCCTAGACAGATATGAGAAATAAAATAGAAATAGATATGGTTGTGAGACTACAGGTGTTTCAGCATGCAGCTCAATACCCGGTCCAATCTATTTAGCACGGTGTTAGCCGCACAACACAGAAGTACTGTATGATTGCACATCCGTGCACAATACCCTTGATAAGCCGAAAAGAGTGATCGACCACTACTGGCGACTAAGGAATGCCACGAGAACTCACCGAACAGTGTACAACAGCCTTATAAAATACAATTCATGGATTGATACGCTGGCAAAAGAAGTCTGTTTCACAGGAGATGCGAGATACCAAAATCATCTACATATTTAAGAGTAGGGTGGTAGATCGGACTGCAACAATTATTAGGGAATATAACTTGAAAATGTCGGAAAATGTTGTGTTAAAAATTGCGGGTGGGGCTTAGTTGTTAGTTTTCGCCTAATCTCAGCACGGCGTCTACAAAAGCAGATCAATTGTAGACACGATTTTCTCCCCGAGACAGCTTCAAGAAGCGTCGGGAACAGGGTATGTCAAATGCAAATGCCCCAAAGTATGTCAAAAACACCCTTTATTGATCTAAGGAAAGCATTGGAAGGTCTTTACAAAACGCCACCCTGCACGACCACTTAAACCCATTATGTCTTCCTACTCTGCCACGAAGAGTTCAGTTGACTTTGACGTTGATAATCAGAAGCTTTTGAAATGTATTGAAAGGCTAAATAAAGACACGTTCTTGCCACCACGTTATTCAACATTTTCTTAGCTATGCTAAGACACTTTTAGGACGAAAAGGTATTTATTTACGCATGCGATGTGATAGGCAAGATTTCAAAGGATGCCCTAATGGTTTACTGATACTTAATCGTCAGACACTTAATCTTGTTTGATAACATATGAAAAATGCACAATACGTTTAAACCAATTTATTTAGCAGGAGAGTTATGCAATTGATTTTAAGAACGCCTATCTTTCCGTGGTTGAGTATCGCTGAATTGCTCGAGATTTCCTGGCGCATATCTCAACATTCTTCTTCTTCTGTTTGATATGAACCCCAGCACTTGCTTGAAGAACTGAGGTCGTAGGCTGTCGGCAAAATTTTCGCAAACCGTTAAGAAATGTCCACATGGTGGGATGTTGGCAAGAAAAGAGTGACTGTTATGCATGATGCCAGCCTTCTACAGCATTATTCGTTCGGGCAACACCACTATTTGCGTCTTCATACTTATTCCAGGTTTCAGGTGGAAATATAGTTGGCGCTAAGTTTTATCTTCTAACTCTAATTCGTCGACCTCGAACAAAGGTACGTTAAAAATAAGATGACAGTTCATTCCTCCCCTCAATTTGAGGCATAGATTCGGCTAAAATTCTAAATGTATCGACTACATCATTCAACGGCACAATCATGAGGCATAAATCATCGTCTGCTTTATAATCTGCTTTCATCACAAGTTCGTTTATTTCTCGTTTCATGACATCTCGAGCAATTCAGTGATACTCAACTACGGAAAGATTGACTTTCTTAAAATTTTCTTTTCTCTGCTGGTAAATAAATTCATTTGAACGTATTCTGCATTCTTCAGAAGTTATCAAACTGGGGATTAAGTGACTGAAGATTAAGTTACTGGGGATGAGCTGAATGGGGGTTAAATGTCTGTTGATTAAGTGTATATGGATTAAAGGTCGGAGATTAAGTGTCTGACGATTAAGTGATCGCACACCGTCCTAATATGTGACATAATGATCATCAACGATGCAACCATCATTGCACACTCCCAAGAGCAGCTTTAATCACAGATAGAATGTATTTCGTCTGCATGTAAACAATTTGGGTTGGTAATCAGCATGAACAAGGCAAAATTTCATGGTTAAGGACTATATCAATCCCTTCATCAATGTTGACAACTGTTAGCCCGAACTAATAAATATCATATTTAAAAATGTTGTGCAAAAACTCTTGATAACCACTTAGGTTAATAAGCTGATTTGCAATCAAAATTAATCTTATCCCAAAATATTCATTTGCATTCATTTCTATCACACACCCCACGACCTGTTTCGTGCTGTTTGCACTCATCAGGTAGGGACAGTAACATAAGGATCCGCACGTGCATGTGCGGCTAACATCGTGTTAAATTGATTGGCCAACGGTAGTGAGCTGCATGCGAGTACACGCTGGAGTCTCACTACCATTTCTATTTCCATTTCCCCCCTCATATCTGTCTAGGCCTGGGCAACTGACAGTATTAGCCCACGGCAGTCTCTGACTGTGCCCTTTGCCTGGATCAGCTTGTGCTTCAACCATCTCATATCTGTGAAACAGTGGAGGAATGGTAAACAAGTAGCGCTTGTATGCCACTGTTGGATAAGGCTGGTACGACCAACCTGTTCAATAACGTGTTCAAACACATGTTTAATGGGGTTAAACCCATAACCATGAACCAAAATATATTCATTTGCATGCATTTCACATAACACATCACACCGCACCACCGGTTTCGGGCTGTTTGCTGTTTGTTCGTATTACAATACGAAATACGAAAAAGATAAACTCGGTTATAAATTCGAGTTTTCGAGTAAGATGTGTTCAAAGAAAAGGACAATTAGTGGCGCAAATTAAACGTTAAGCAACTTTGAGTATTGAACTTTTATTTAGCGTTAAGCTACGCCATTATACAAGAATCCCAGCAATATTTGATTATATACGGTACATGCCTATTTGTATATCACGAACAAGCGGCAGTGGATTATAGCGCATAAGAAGCTGTTTGTGAACAATTATCAAAGAAAAATCGTCAATGAAATATTTGACTCAATATGAAAAAAGTAAACAATAATCTACTCAGTATGAACTGCAATCAACATATAAAAACTGTTTTATACAAAATGAAGTAGAACGGTGAAAGCTAAGAACAGTTCTAATATTAATGAAAAGCAAAATGTATTTTTGGTAAAAACTGTGGTCACGAAATGAATAAATATTCAGTTACTGGTACGAAATATTATTATTGTTGAATAAAATATGGTAGATTTACATACCCAAACTCATATATTGTGTATATTGCAAATAGCTAGGACTACGAAACCAGCATTAGCAAAATACATCCAGCAGCAACGGGGACCAAAACATTCAAATTTAGTTTGTCTTTCAAGTTCAAGTTCAAGTTCAAGATCAAGTTCAAGTTGAACTGGGCTGAAGGTCACGTTCAAGTTCAAGTTCAAGTTCAAGTTGCACAGGGCTAAAGGTGGCTAAAAGCCCATCACGCGCCCAGATTTCCTTCGACGGTATGCGGTTGAGCACCCGGCACTTCGATATCGAGTATACAGTTCGTACACACGTTCTTGTTTCCGAATATCTGAAAAGTTCAGTTCACTTCAGTTCAGTTCAGTTCAGTTTGCACAGGACAGTATGTGGCTAACGAGCCAATCTAGCGTCCAGAATTTCTTTCGGTGAAAAAACTGCAGAGAAGCAACCACCACTGCCAAAGCGTTTTTTTCTTATTGTGATTTGGATATCCTCGACGATCGCGTCGCCTATGGATAAGCCAATCGAGCGTCCAGAATTTTCGTCTGTGGAAAGCTTCAAAGGAGCGCCCACCACTGCCAAAGTTGGTTCATTTTTCTCTGGTATCCTCGTCGTATGCTAGGGTACGTCCGATGTTTTCCAAGCCGTCCTTGGAAAGGTAAGGTAAGGTAAGGTAATGTTTCTCTTCACCAGCACGGTGAGAGGTCAGCTATTCAGGAAACAATGCAATAATATGTGTGAACAATGTGTGGTATATGAAATCACTAGCGTGGTTGGGGTGAAGTGAAACACAATCATAGACTGCATGTGGGCTTATTTGCTGTCAGGTTGTCCAGGCCTAAACAGGTATGATAAAAATGTAAAAATACGTTTTTTTTGTTTTTTTAAAGTTTTTATTAGACAATTTGCGTAAATATGATAGACCATTTACCGTCTAATTCCCTTTTGAAGCTCAACACATTTGAGAGGCTTACTATACTATCTGAGAGCTTGTTTCAGAAGTTGACCACATGGTTTCTGAAAAAGTGCTCACGTGCCAGCAACTTGGGCCTACTCTTAAGAAGTTTATAGAATTACCCCTTGTAGCTGCTTTAGGGGCAAGTTTAAGGATTTAAGTTATATTATCACCCGTAAGACCCTTTAGAATCTTGAAGGCTTCTATTAGATCACCTCGCAGCCGCCGTCTCTTTAGTAAGAACAAACCGAGGTCCTTGAGTCTAGCCTCATAGGTTTTACCAATATGACCCTCAACCATCCTAGTCGCAAGGCGCTGGACCCTTTCGAGACATGCTATAAGGCCATATAATTTTTTGCAGGAGCTTTCACAACTGCCAAGTTTGGTTCTTTGTTCTTTGGTATACTCGTCGTATGCGTCGTACGTCATGTAATTTCCAGGCCGTCCTTTGGTCTATGGTAATTGTAGCTGCGACTGGGACAAACGGGAACTTTTCTCTTCACCAAGCCGATGAGAGATTAGCTAGATAGACATTTGAAATGTAGCATTTCATAATTGGATTTTTGTGCAATTTTGTTTTCATTAAAGATCGTGGTATAAACCGTGAAAATGTATAATGAATAATATTTTGATGCTAATTCTATCGACAGGCAACGTGCATATTCATGGAAAGAAGTCGAAAAAAAGCTCATGCATCCAAACCCCATTTGAACGCCTATCTGATATTCAAGCAATTAGTTTCTCAGGCAGCTTAATCACAAAACTTAACACTTATCCAATCAAGAAGTGTTAACTAAGGTTCAGTGGATTGTGATTTCTTTCGTGCTTTAAGTTAAAGGGTTAATCGCTCGAAACAACTGGTTTTCAAAACCCTTGTCGACTACGCCTATCAGGATTTTGAAGGTATCTATTAAGTTTCTGTTCCTAGTTTTCATATTGTTCTCAAGAACAGCGCCTTTTTGCAACTCTCGCAATTTACTGCATTTTGAAGCTAATTGCGAGTTAATTTCGCTAAATTGTAGAGACGCGGCTCGTTTTCATAAATTGTAGGTGAGCGAGCTACCATTTGTGGTTGCTGGCTCTCCTTCTTACGCTGGTAAACAAAAGTGTTTTTTGTTTTCTACCGAGTCCTTTCTGCTGCCTTATGTATAACCCCCGTGTTAGGCAGTATTGATTATGGGCGATGCCGCAACTTGTTCATAAGTTTTCTCAGTGGTTTCTTGCAGTGTAGCGCGTAACTGGCAAACTTGTTAACGATAAAACTTTTCTCGCCGAGTCGTCGTTATCAAGCGCGGTTCATTATGAGCAACTTACCCTTTCAAATTTGTCATTACTTTGCTGCGACATCAAGCGGAGTTAGTAGGCTGTTCTATCTTCACGAATATTTTCGCTGCAAACCATTAACTGACCATGCGTTTTGAGATTCTGATTTTCGTGTGTGACAAATCTCTCGCATAAGCTGATAATAGGAGACTTTAACTGTCTAAGCCTTTATGGTAAATATGCCTCGCAAATATTTGTCACCGCGCTGTCCGAAATACTGATAACCCATTCATTATACAATCATGTTTATGAAGCTATCGGGGTAAAAATTCACCATTCCTTTCGATCTCACTATAACTATTTATCCTCTTATTCATCCGACGAACCACTTCACTTTTCTTCTTCATCACAAGACATACTAGAAATCCGGAAAATAAGGTGTAACCCTGATGCAGTCCACAACAAGATTTAATGTTTTCGGCAATAATCCTCAGCAGAATTTGAAGCATCCACTTTATGAAACTGCGTTTTGCCGCACTGCCGATATCTCATCTACTAGCAACGTTTCTTTCGGTCGGAACCCGCAAATTATGACCGCATTGTGCTTTAATCCGTTATTTTTAAAGTCATGGAGAGCATAGTCTCGGACTAGCTTTGTCTCTCATTTCATAACTAGCCGACTTTTTAACATCAAACAGCTGGCACCGAGCGTTTATGCACTTGTTACACCGGATGACTAGACGAAATCCGTCGATAAGTGCACTCCTGTCTATGCAATATTTCTGCATTTCTCCAAGACATTCTTTAAGGGATAATCATAAATTCATCACCCTCACCAGTAGTGTTCTCCCCTTCGAAAATCAGATTTTGTTGCTTAACATTTGGGTACAAAATTATTTCATTGTTTTTGTCAACAAAAGGATATTGGTATCATCAATTAGCACGATTTAGGTTGCACCACACCATTAGAACGAGCCGCTGCTGCACCCAACCACAATGTTGGCTAAATTTGCTGCGCATTCGGCAGGCTCCACTGGTTTCTATTCGCGACACTGTTGAACGTCTACATCCGTCCGCACTTGGCATACGCAGTATAGGCTTGGCAACTTTGGCTATGCAAAGATGTGTGGCTTTCTCGAAAAATAGATCGACGTGCGCCAAGCTTGCCCATGGAATGCACAACATGTCTAGGAAAGATTACAGAGTATAAATAGATTTTACGTTATATACCATCTTCACAGCAATGACATGTTACTTATTCACTGGAACTTCAATGACCCCTCTCGTCTACGGAACACCTTATTTGTTCTCTGAATAGATAATAAAAATAATAGTGTATATTTCAGGATAAACTAAGTCATGCAATGCACGATAAGTTATTTTTACAAACCAATACGTAAAATAAAACACTGAGTTTCAAATGTTAAGTTCAAAAATAGTGAGATTTTTTGTTACCAACCGATAAAGAATAACTCGGTAACGACCGTACACAAAGTAGCTTACATGAAACATAAAAATGAATAGCTTAGTAAAAAATAATTAATATACCTTCAGAGTTCTTTAAAATTAAAATAAATGATGTGCAATATATGAAACGGATTTATTACAGATAGGGTAGGTCCGAATCGGACTTTTTATTTATGAATGATGTTCAACATGTGAGTTCAAACAGGTATATTCGCATATTGAATTTAATACGTCGAATCTAGGTCAAAAAGTGGAATTTTCATTTCAAGAATTGGGAGAGCGTATTTCTTCAATTTCAATAATTCTGGGAGGTCAAATCTCCAGAAAGTAGTTATGTGGCTTTTAAAATATGCGGTTACAAATTAAAAGCCCATAATACCGTATAATTATAAATAAACGAGGATGTATACTTAATAAATAGCTCGGCTAATGTTTTCAGTTATAAAAATGATTTGAGTTGCTTTTGTAATCAGTCAATGAAGTGCTCAATGTTAATTTATTAAGAATAAAATTTCATAAGTGAGAATATTGAGAAACGAAGAAATTATTTCGTACGCGTATGTGAATGTTTGGTATAGAGAATTTGATTGAAGATTATATACAGTGGAACCCACCTACAACGAACTCGCTTACAACGAATCCCCGGTTTGAACGAACACACCATGATTTCCCGAATCAATTCCTTTTTTGTAAGTCTATTTAAAACATTCGTACAACGAATCTTTTCGTTACGAATCTCGCCTATTACGAACACTGTACACGTTCCCAACAGCTATGTTTGTTCAATAAAGTTCATACATACAACGAACTCGCTTTGTCTTGCCTTTAACCCACAACGCTCCGTCAAGAGTGGCCTGCAGTGAGCTAAGAATAGAACTGACACACAGCTTGGCGAGACACAGGCAGCCTGGCCTACAGTTTGCTAACTGACTCGCACGCACGCACAAGAAAATCACGTGAATTCTCTGTGATTGGTAATCACAGACTCATGACAAATTGCAATTACTCAGGCAGACACTTCATTCCCTTCTACAGTTACACGATGGCTGACAGACAACGAAAACGAGAGCAGTTTAGCTCTAGAGAAAAAAGGGAAATTTTAGCTGAAGTGGAGAATGGCCAAATGACAAAATCTGAAATTGCTAAAAAATATGGCATAGCAAAATCAACGCTGTCCACCTTCCTGCAACAGAATAAGCAACTTTGTGAAACATTCATGCCATTCGCTTCAGAATAAATTTACTATTATTAACATGTGGTCATCATGAGACAACCTTGATTCCGTGACACGCACAATTTTGTAGTGGGTGTCGTCAACTCTACAGAGGAGTTGAGCCCATTTATTTCTAATGCAACAAGCGTTTGTATAGAACAGAAGAGCACTATCATATGGGGCCAGGCGCCCGGTGTTAGGGCTACCTAAGATCTCTTTGTCCTCGGGCGTAATGCCCGAGGCTGCTTCGCGTTTTTTGAAGGCTGAATTTCATCAAGAGATACAGCATTCGTTTTTGAAACATACGACAACTCCTGGCGTCTAGTTTCATCTTCGTGGTCTGAGTCATTACAACTCATCCACGATTCATCCTCTAAAAGACGTACCACGACAGTGGCGCTCTTCGATGTTGGAGTATAATTCTCCTGTGTTAGCGTTATCGCCACCCTGTTGTCATTCTCTAAGTTTCGCCTCGGAAGCGAATATGGTGAGCTACGATTTACAGCTAACTTAGATTTTCTAGCTCTAATTGGGCTAGAAGTTTTTCATGTGTGCTGGGGTGTCAGGTTGCACGATGCATTTTTCCTCGACGCAGTTAAGTTTCTCTGCTTTCGAAAGAAAGTAGTCGCGATCACATTGCTTTGTGAATTCGACTACAATTGGCCGCGGTAATCTGGTAGATGCGTCATTTGGGCCACCCCTCTATTGCCCGACCCAGTGAACTCGCTTCAGCGGAGTAGTCGGTCTCATGCCTGCAGCACGGAGTAGGTCAATAACGTTTCTCCGATCATTTTTCTTACGAGCCTTTGATTCTCGGATAAAAGGCTCAACCTGCGTTAAGATTAGGACATTTTTAGCCCGTGTTAAGCTACCTTGGTTTCTGGCTTGCAGCTCAGCAACCACTTTTCCTAAATTATGGACTTCCCGAGCTAAAGCGCGAACATCCTCCGTCGGGCTAGATTCAAGATTCAAGATTCAAGATTTATGGTTAAAAAAGCAAATTGCTGTACAGTAACTTAGGATATACGTATAAAAATTAAAAAATCGTTACTTTTATGATCATATCCGTGTTCTTCATAGGTGGAGCAAAAATAATCCTCAATGGCAACACAGACCGAGGGAAAAGAATCTTTGGATGGACGGTAGTTCCGTGCGTTAAAAAATATAGACATCAATAGGTAAGGGCCAACGCAGTAGTTCTCAACATAAGGTTTCGTAACCTTTGTTTAAAGATGTGCTCGTTCGCTGAGGTAACAATATCTGTCGGCAAGCTATTCCACAAGAAGCATACACGAACAACGAAGAAGTGACGACGACAATTCAATCGTGAGTGTGGGATTTGAAGGGTCAAAGGGTGGCTGCGTGTGGGGACAACCGAACCAAACTTGAAGAGGTGTTTCAGAGGGTGGGATTTCGCATAGATGATTCGATATGTCAGAGTGAGGTCGTGTAGGATACGCCTGCGCTCGAGGGTACACAGTCCAAGTCTGGTCAGTCGCTGCTCAAAGGGTGAATTATTCAATCCGGTAACAATTTTGGTTGCCTTGTGATAAATTCGTTCGAGGAGCGAGATGTTTTTTTCCATCCATGGCGTCCAAGCTTGTGCAGCGTAGTCAACGACAGGATGTATGTAAGTGTTTAGTAATTTCGCGAGTGAGTGTGGTGGGAAACGTTCGAAAATGCGTTCCAGTAAACCTAGCAAGCTGCACGCACGCTTGTAGACGGCTTCGCACTGTAGGCTGTTCTTCAAAGTGCCAGACACCAAGATTCCGAGACCTTTTTGATGTACGCAATTCAAGCGGGTGGCTGCCAAGTGTGTAGGTAAAGGGAAAGGGTTTTCCGACTTGCAACATTTTGCACTTACGGAAATTAAATGGCAGTTTGTTTTGGATTGACCACTGGTGCAGCTCATTCAAATCTCCTTGTAGAACTTGACAGTCCTCGATAGAGTTGAATTTCGTCCAGATTTTTACATCATCTGCGAATAAAACAAGCTTACATGCTAGTAAGTTCGATAGATCGTTTATAAATATGAGGAACAGTATTGGACCGAGAACCGAACCCTGAGGGACTCCGCTCGTGGCTTCAATTGTTCGAGAAGTTTCACCATCTATTCTGACTTTTACTTTGCGTCCAGACAGGTAACTTGTGAAGCATGTTAGTAGGTTTCCGATGACGCTCACATTCTGCAGCTTCTGAAGCAGTAAGGAGTAATTCACTCTGTCGAATGCTCCAGATATATCTAAGTAACCGGCATGGACGGAACCCCCTCGGTCTAGTGCTTGCGTCCAGTCATTTAGAGTCGTGAGCAAGTTAGACAGGCATGAATATGTTTTCCTAAATCCGTGTTGTGTGAATGTTATTAGCTGATGGTTCTCGAGATGTTCAACAAGTCGTTCACACACCAGGCGTTCCAAAATTTTAGAAACCGCTGAAAGAAGCGTCACAGGGCGGTAATTCGCCGGATCAGAACGACTGCCCCCTTTGTAGATTGGTGTGATAACACCAGTTTTCCATTGAGTTGGTACGGTTCCCGTAATCAATGAGTGCCTGAATAGACCACTTAGTGGGCCACAAAGCTCCAGCTCGCATGACTTCAGAACAGCGGGTGTTATTCCATCCTCTCCTGGTGATTTGTGAACGTTCAGTCCGCGTAAATGCTTTCGCACAACCGTAGGATTCACCTCGATGTTGCTAAGGCATTCGACTTGTAGTGGGTGCGGCAAAGACGTCAGCGTTGACACGTTCTTTGGACAAAATACTTGCGCATAAAATGATATTAGGGCATCAGCTGTATCCTTGACATTATCAGTCAGTCCGTTCTCTGTCTGGATAGGAAATACACCTGGCTCAACCTTGGTCGCGTTGTTTACGATAGTGTACAGCAACTTAAAGTGTCGTTCCATCTGGTCGATCAGCTTCCAATGGTGATATTGCTTGTCTTCTCGAATTAGGGACGTCACCTTGTTACGAAAACTACGAAAGTGTTCCCAATATGCGTCTGTTCGTATTATTTTGTGTGCAGCCCATGCGGAATTTCGCATGGCTATCCACTTCTGAGTGCGGCTTCGGAGTTTGAAGCAAAATGTTCTTGATTTCCTTTTGGGAACACAGGTAGAATTTTCGTCTAGTTTTATACCGATATAACGTAACAGACTAGAAAAATGAGTATCTGCATTCGTAAGATCGATATGTTTTTCCTCCATAATCGTAATGGCACCGCGAAGGCCGAAGTAATCGACCCTTCTGGCGTCGCACACGAATTCGAAGGACAACACAAGATGGTCACTTAACTCCAAAGAACTATGATACTGTACTGACTCCA
>JACCGJ010010774.1:0-66832 GCA_013407085.1 Atriophallophorus winterbourni | reverse complement strand
TTGTGGGTAGCATAAAATTATAATTCAATAATTCAATATTCGTATAACCAAGCAACTATGGGGTGAAACGTCCATTCAAGTATTAGTATAAGGCTTTTGGTAAATCTTCTATTACATTTAAGGTATGTTTTTTGAAAACTAGATATATTGGCACATAAAGAGAACAGTCACATTCAAAACCCGGTTTTATAAAGAAAACAAGCAAGAAATAATAATAAAATGTTCAGCACAGTTATCCCAAGTATAATGCAATTATTATTAAACTGAGAATCCTGAAGATGAGAAAAGAATTAGATTGTGATAGGCTAAATGTGATGTAAGGAAAGATCAGCTTTTCCAAGTTTAGATATTTTAGATAGAAAAATGAAAGTCTATTCGGATGAAGAATAAATTCATATCAGTATTATATTTAAAGCGCGGAAGTGGTATAAGAATGTACAGTCGTACTTATTATCAATTGACTGAATAACTTTATAGTAGGTTGGTGGGAAAGTAGTTCAGTGAATAGAACCAGTGTAATGAATCGGGTGGTTTGACCTATTGGCAGCACCGATTAAACTGTTTAATTGAAAAAATTAGCAGAGGTGAATAAAAAATGTAATCTGATGTAACAACGAATGTTGCTCGATTAAATAGAATAAACTTTATGATATTTGTAATTCGACCTCAAGCAGCTAGGTTTTAATCAACCTTTAGATGACGAGTGCAAAAATTTAATCTCAGTAAACAAATATAATCTGTCATTATCGTCGTCGTCATCGTCAGGGACAGCATTACACTGGATGGTTCAAATCAATTAAACCATGAAATATAAAAATAAAATCGTAAATGATGGAAGTTGGCAGAAATCGATAAATACGAATCATGATTATTGATTGTGATGAACCGCTGAAGTTATAGTCACCTTGAAATGCCCCTTGACTGCTAATAAATCTTTATGGACAGTGACAAGTTTTTCAACGCGCTTTCAAAATCTATCTTCGTCACCGTAAGATAATGTCATACTAAATTCAGTGGTGAATAACTCCTGAACCTAACGTATGAGTCACATTAACGATCAGGCAATGGTTCATCTTTTAGGATAAAAGCAGAAAGAGCAAAGGTAAGCACATCTTTGTTTTCGAAATCCCTGAGGTAAGATAAACGTTATCTCCACTACCAATTTTGGCTAGGCTAAAAATATTGAAATAAAAAGTCTATCTAATTACTAATAATTTAGACAATTCATCAGTGACCTAGTGGTGTATTGGTTGCAGAGATTGAGAAAAGGAACTGTGGGAGAGTCATTAGTGAGTGTCATTAGGAAACGTATCAAAAAATGGATCCAGTTCATCAGAGCTGGAACTTTCCTTGAGCACTGCACCCGCTATTACTTGTAGTTTGTTAGTAGGCATTTATTTTATTTATTCATTTATTTTTAATAACAATTATCAGCCAGTGGTTTGTTTGAACTTCTGTCGCTTTGGACAAAATTGAAATTGAGATAAGGGATATAGAAGTTAGACAACGCTATTTGGAAAAAATGATGTGTCTTAAATCCAATGATGAATTATTTACAGAAAATAATGTCGCCACCGGGATTCGAACCTGGACCTCACGACTGCAAGGGTAGTGGTTTTAACTTCTACCCTGAGGTAATGAATACCACTGGAAAACATGGTCCTGAATGATAAAACCGAATTAATCAATGTGGACGGCAATTATCTTTTGAAAATGTCTTATATAATATGAGGTAGCCGCTGGTGAAAATACAGTGCACTTTTGGTTCACTCAACTCGAACTTGTTTCTATCAATTTTGAAAACAAAATCGAAGTTAGTGTATATTTAATTTTAATATATGAGCAGCACTTTGACTACAAACCTCTGGCAGTTTTTCATTAACATGATTCCTATATATTTTGTCCACACTCGTCTTCATTTAGTCAAAATTCATCATTAACATTTATTAAAGTTAGAACTAAAATCATGAGCAAAATGCTAGATGTATTCTCCTCTTTCTATTAAATTAAATTAAATACGGAGTGAATGTCAAATTTTTAAACGATTTGATTAATCACTCGCATGTGTTTTAAAGTGAAATTAGACTAATAAATTTATATTAGAAATAAAGTTGGAAGCATCTCCATATTAAACAGTCTTTTCATTAAAAACTTACCCATTGAGATAATCTAATGTTGAAACTTGTTTATCAAATATTCGTTTTCTAGGATGAATTGATCTTGAGGCATTAAATTCATTACGCGAGGATTTTGTAGTCATTTTAAACACTGCGGTGAATGAGTAAACATACAACAAAAATTAAATGACCTGAAAAAAAGATCATATTCGAGAGCAAACCAATTTGCACGGAAATGTGAGCAGCTGATAAGTTTAGTTAGCGAACAAAATTTTTAAAAATAAAAATGTTGTCTAAGAGTATGGCATTTTTCTGTAAACATTTTTGTTTGTATCAATCATTGTACACTTTTTAAATTGTACCCGGATTTTACGAATATAATTTTCCGTTTGCTCGGAGTTGCTCTTCTCATCTCTTTTGATACCCGCACTGCGTGCTTGGAGTTCTGACTGTGGATTGTGGAAAGATTGCTTGCCTGCTATAAAAGGACCGCTCCATATTTCAGCCACAGCTAATTCTTAGGTTTACCGCGGTGATAAAACTTTGACGTCTGGACCAGAACAGCCAATTGCCAAGCTGAGGAGAATCTTTTTCCATTCGATAAAAGAAATATTGTGAGTGGTTAGCTTTTTACTTTTTACACACATACTGTAATTTCACGTAGCCTGAACCACCACAATTCGGTGAGCCCGATTATTTTCGCTATAGCATACTCCCCACTATTTTGATTTTTTAGCATATTTTTAAATTTTTTTCAATAAAATGGACAGTATTCCACAGACAGCACCTTTCCCAGCAGATATTGGTCATTTACCACTTCCTGAGTTTGGCGTAGCAAACCCTAGATTATGGTTCGCTCAAGTAGAAGCTATTTTCGAAACTCGACGCATTACTAGCCAAAAAGCAATGTACTGTTACGTCATAGGAAGCTTACCACACGCAGTCGCATCCGAAGTTGCTGATATCATTTACAACAGACCTGCTGATAAACCGTATGATGTACTGAAATCAGCTTTGATATCGCGTATAGCAGCATCTGATGCGAAAAACTTACGCAAAATACTTTTGGGTATCGAACTAGGTGACAATACACCGTCGCAACTCCTTCGCCGAATGATTGAGTTACAAGGTACAACACCAGTTGGCGAACTGATTTTAAAAGAATTGTGGCTGCAAAAACTACCCAGCGATGTTCGAAAAGCACTTTCAGTGGTCGAAGAAGATTACAAGTTAGATAAGCTTGCTGCCATCGCCGATCGAGTGTATGAAAATCATAAGCCAACCATTGCAGTAGTACAATCGCCTCATAACTCAACTCCTTCAACTTTAGAATCAGAGATCTCCGAGTTGAAATCGCGACTCGACGAACTTTGCATGCGCATACGTACTTCACGAAATGATCGATCTCGGTCATCACAGAGAGACAGTCCGAATAAACGATATTCACGAAGTCGGAGTAAAGGGCAAGGTCTTTGCTATTACCACCGCAGATTCGGTGAACGCGCCTACAGATGCACCAGACCCTGCAGTTTTGTTTCCAAATCTAAAGACCAGGGAAACGATTACGCCAGGCAGTAGGAACGGCTGCACTGCCTGTCAACAAAGTTAGCCGTTTCCTCTATATCTCTGACAACACAACGAAATTGCGTTTTCTGGTAGACACCGGTGCGGAACTCAGCGTCATCCCACCTAAAGAAACCGAACGCAAGTGTCCGTCGGGATTGACCCTTCAGGCGGCCAACGGTACTCGGATAGCCACTTACGGTCATCGGTCCCTCGCGGTAGACCTGGGCTTACGAAGATCGTTCCACTGGGTGTTCACCATTGCAGACGTGAAAACTCCGATTTTGGGTGCAGATTTTTTGTCTAATTTCAACCTCGCGGTGAACATAAGCCAACGAAGGCTTATTGATAACACCACGAAGTTAAATTCAATAGGCGAATACCATTACACATCCATATAGTCTATTCGAGTTTTGACTACTGTCGTCACCCAGCCTTGTAAGGAACTCATAGTCCAGTTTCCGGAGATCTTCAAACCACAGGCATTCACAAATGTGGTCAAGAACCAGGTCGAACACCACATCGTCACACGTGGCGCTTTAGTTTTTGCCAAACCACGTAGACTAGCTCCAAACAAACTGGCGATCGCCAAACAAGAGTTTGAACATATGTTGGAGCTAGGAATCATCCGCTCGTCGACCTCACCATGGGCTTCTCCACTACATATGGTTGAAAAAAGTACCGCCGATACGTGGCGCCTATGCGGAGATTATAGGGAACTTAATCGCATTACGGTACCAGACCGTTACCCCATTCCACACATCCACGATTTTACGGCGTCCATAAACGGAAAATCCGTGTTCTCGAAGCTTAACCTAGTTCGCGCCTATCACCAAATCCCCGTTGCGAAGGAAGATATCCCTAAAACGGCTGTCACGACACCATCTGGCTTATATGAATTCGTACGAATGCCATTTGGCCTCCGAAATGCCGCACAAACTTTCCAGCGTTTTATGGATCAAGTATTTAAGGGATTGCCCTTTGTATACGTTTATATTGATGACGTGCTAATTGCTAGCAACACATCGACAGAACATGTTGAGCATCTTCGAGAGGTTTTTCAGCGCCTATCTCAGTATGGGATTGTCGTTAATCCAGATAAATGCATCTTCCATGTGAAAACACTAGACTTTCTCGGTCACCGCATCGATTCAACCAGAATTAAACCCGTTGAACAGAAAGTCTCTGCCATCCACGATTATCCATGCCCCAGTCCAATCCGCCAGTTGCGTCGATTTTTGGGCCTAGTTAACTATTATAGACGATTCATTCCTCATTGCGCGAAGTTAGCTCAACCGGTTACAGATTTACTTTGCTGCAAAGAAAGACATTTTTCAATGAATCCACAAGCGATCGAAGCTTTTGATGCGCTTAAACCCGCCTCTGAGCAGGCGACAACTCCGACTTATATATCAGCTGAGACAGATGCTCACTTATCGCTTGTTACCGATGCATCAAACGAAGCGGTAGGCGCAGTACTCCAACAAGAGGTCGATAACACGATTAGACCCATAGCTTTCTTCTCACGCCGACTACAGCCAGCGCAGACACGATATAGTACCTTTTGTCGCAAGCTCCTCGCTGTTTATTATTCCATTCGCCATTTCCGGCATTTACTCGAAGGTCGCAGTTTCACGGTTTACACCGATCACAAACCGCTAACGTTTGCACTCGCCACAACTTCCGATCGTTATTCACCGCGAGAGATCCGTCAATTAGACTACATCTCCCAATTCACGAGCGACATTCGTGACCTATCAGGCTCGTCAAACACAGTGGCGGATACGTTTTCTCGGATTTAACTGAGTGCCATCGACCTGCCTGGAATCGATTTGGAACAACTAGCACGTTCGCAGCAATCTGATCCGGTACTGAGTCGCTATGAAACTTCAGAGATGGGAAAAATCCGCCGAGTCCCGATACCCGATTCTCCACATTACCTGGTTTGTGACATGGCAACAGGAAAACCGCGTCCGATCGTCCCATCAGACATGAGACGTAGAGTTTTCGACCACTTGCATGGTTTTTCACATCCGGGAGTAAGAGCGACACGAAAATTAGTCAGTTCTCGCTACCTCTGGTCTGACATGCATAAAGACATACAACTTTGGACAAAATGTTGCTTGCGATGTCAACAGACATAACGACACAACATCAGCTACCTTGGTACGTTCCCGCCAGTTACTGAACGTTTCCAACACGTGCACTTGGATCTCGTGAGCCCACTAGCAGTCTCTAACGGATGTTGCTACATACTTACCTGCATTGATCGTTTTACGCGTTGGCCAATGGCAGTAGCAATTCCTGATATCAGTGCAGAAACTGTTGCTAAAGCTTTTGTTCAGCACTGGATCAGTAATTTTGGCGTACCAAACACCATCACTACTGATCGAGGTTCCCAATTCCAATCAACGCTTTTCAAGGAACTGAACAACATGCTCGATACGAAACACATTCAGACTACAGCCTACCACCCTTCTTCGAACGGCTTAGTCGAAAGATTTCACCGCCAACTGAAAGCCGCACTCATGTGTCATGGGAATACTGAACGTTGGTCCGAGACACTACCCCTAGTACTTCTTGGTATACGTACCACAGTGAAAGAAGACCTAGTTTGTTCAGCTGCTGAATTGGTGTACGGTAGTACACTTACCCTTCCAGGCGAATTTCTGACATCTTCCGACTCGTCATTGGACCTTACCGTACCACAATATGTCAGCCGCCTTCGCAGCTTCATGAAAAACTTACGAGCTACCCCAACCCGACAGCACGTTCAACCCTGCTACATTCCACCTGACTTGAACATTTGCGACTTTGTGTTTGTGCGGGTAGATCATGTACGCCGACCGCTACAGCCGCCATACACTGGCCCGTACAAGGTAATCAACAGGTATCCAAAATACTTCGTTATTGACCGCAACGGAACACACGAGACCGTCAGCGTCGATCGTTTGAAAGTAGCCTACGTCGAACCGGCACCAGAGGCGAAAGAAAATACCCCGAACGTTGCTCCTCAAGATTTTGTCCCTCCACCCCTCACCGGTACTCCCGAACCCCCATCGAAACCCCCTTTACCCCCGTGTATCAAACAAACTGACCATAACAGGCAAACCCGATCTGGCCGTAGAGTCCATTTCCCATCAAAGTTTGATGACTTCACAGCCTAACGATTTCTTCGAGCGTCTTCTTTAGGCCCGACGCTCTAGGGGGGAGTACTATGGCGTTTTTCTGTAAGCATTTTTGTTTGTATCAATCAATGTACACTTTTTGAATTGTACCCGGATTTTACGAATATAAATTTTCGTTTGCTCGGAGTTGATCTTCTCATCTCTTTTGATACCCGCACTGCGTGCTTGGAGTTCTGACTGTGGATTGTGGAAAGATTGCTTGCCTGCTATAAAAGGACCGCTCCATATTTCAGCCACAGCTAATTCTTGGGTTTACCGCGGTGATAAAACTTTGACGTTTGGACCGATATAGCCAATTGCCAAGCTGGGAAGAATCGTTTTCGAATCAATCGAAGAATTATTGTGAGTGGTTACTTTTTTACTTTTTACACACATACTGTAATTTCACGTAGCCTGAACCACCACAAGAGCATCCACTATTGTCAAACTGACATCTTTAAATCTATATATTTCGTATGTTCATTTTAGTTCAGTTCAGTTCAGTAGGCACAGGACAGTAAGTGGCTGACAAGCCAATCGAGCGTCCAGAATTTCTTTCGTTGGAAAGCTACGGAGAAGCGCCCACCTCTGCAAAAGGGTCAATCCTTTTTCTCCGTGTGAAACCTCTGATTGTCGTAGGACTAGGAGAATGTCGTTGGAGGAGCACCGCGCTATAATCGATGCACTTCCAAAAGGTAATTTTCTTTCTTCTCTGTTTGCAATCTCTGATGATCGCGGTGCCAGGCGCTGTAGTAGTAGTAGGATAGTAGTAGGACAGCAACGTGCAATAATCGATGCTGGAAAAAAGAAAAGGCAGTTTCTCCTCACCAGCACGGTGAGAGGTCAGGTGATGGAGAATCAAGAATAAGAACATGCTCTAAAATTGCTACAGTGAATAGCGAGCAAAATGGAGGACAACCTAAGCATGGTAATCATGGGATGTAATCAGAGAATAACTTACCCCAGTTACGGTCTAAACCCTGCTTGAAAGTTGAGACGGAACTACAGGAGATAAGTTCTTCAGGGAGCTTGTTCCAGAAGTTGACCACCCTCAAGCTGAAAAAGTTTTTTCTAGAATCTAGTTGACATCGTTCCTTAGCGAGCTTGAGTGCGTGTCCGCGAGTGCCCAGCTTAGGACTTAAGGTAAAGATGTCATCTGGATTAACGCCGCTTAAGCCCTTTAAGATCTTGAAGGTTTCAATCAGATCACCTCTCAAACGACGACGCTTGAGAGAGAAAAGACCCAGAGCCCAAAGGCGATCAGCATAACTTTTTCCACGCTGACCCTCAATCATGCATGTTGCTAATCGCTGGACGCTTTCAAGTCGAATGATATCCTTCTGGTAGTGAGGACACCACGCCTGGACACAATATTCCAAATGCGGCCTGACTAACGACCTTTCAAATTGGCAGGAACACGTCGGGACTTCTGCTGAAAAGCACATTGCGTGCACGTTGCGCTGCAACAGCGCATTGGTCCTCCCATTTGAAGTCAGCTCTAACTAGAACACCCAAGTCCTTAACCCGCTCTGTGGCATCAACGCTAATAGGAGTACCTGACACCTGGACTGTGATCTTGTCGACCAGAGCAGACAAGAGTTGGCACTTATTGAGGTTCAGTGGGAGGTCCCAAAGTATGGACCAGTCAATGACCCGCTCGAGGTCGTGCATCAGAGTATCTTCATTCGTTGAACCAATGAACTTCACGTCATCCGCAATAATGAAGCACGGGCACTCCAAGATAGGCGACAAGCCATCGATAAAAATCAGAAAGAGCAGCGGACCTAGCACAGACTCCTGAGGCACCCCACTTATCACCTCCGTTTGGATCGACAATGTAGATCCTACTCGTACTCTAAAGGTCCTACCTGTCGGGAATGATTCTATCCAAGCAAGTAAACTACCCCGTATGCCTTTTGCTGCCAGCTTAGTTTCTAAAAATCTGTGGCTGACGGAAACGAAAGCCTTGCTAAAATCCAGGAAGAGCGCCTCGACCGGCTTCCCTTCATCCAACCTTTTCGTAGCAATATTAAGAGAACTCAAGAGGTCAGTCAGACAAGACCTCCCTTTCAGGAATCCATGTTGAGCTACACTAAGTAGAGAATGCTGGCAGAGATGCCAGCAGATTTTGTCGCGTATAAGTCTTCGCAATACTTTCTAGACGATGCTGGTCAGGCTGACTGGACTATAGTTACCAAGAATCGACCTGCAACCACCTTTATGTATTGGTACTACTATGGCTTATTTCCACTCACGAGGAACCATTGCCGAGTGCAAACATGAATTGAAGAGCTGACATAGTGGTTCTGCAAGCACTGGGGGGAGATTTCTCAGCATAATTGAGTGGATGTGATCCGAACCCTCAGCCTTGTTAGCACGAACATGAATAAGAGCTACATACACCTCCGCCTCATTAAAGTTAAGCAACTCAGGCGGTGTGAGTAAAGAATTATCCCTTCGCTGAACGCTACTGAAAAACTTTGAGAAGGCTGTCGCCTCAGCTAGGTCACTATTAGCTACTTGTCCATCCTCCAATTATAAGTCACCGATGTTTACCCTAGTTTTTCTTCTAGATTGCGCGTAACTGTAAAACCTTTTCGGGTTGGATTTAGCATCCCTGGCTAAGGATAACTCAAACTTCTGTTTGAGCACACGCTGCATTTTGACACAAGCGTTTCGAGCGGTTCTGTAACGGACCCACGAACCAGAGGTGAGCGATAGCCTATATTGCCTCCATAAGCGATCACGTTTACGAATAGAACGACGAACGCTGGGAGACCACCATGGTGGCCGCTGGTGCTTATTCACGCATTGCAGTGGAGCATGCAGGTCTTGTAGCCCGTTAAGAAATCTGCAAATTCTGTCTCAGTTTTCAGTTACACTAGAATCACTCGAGAACAGAAGGTAAGATTTTGATGACTGTAAAAGTAGGCCCCAGTCAACACGCCTAAAATTACGTCCAGGGCGCGCAAGAGGTTTGTGAAAACGCAACAGCGCTTCGATGCCTAACATTACGTGGTCGCTTTTGCCAAGAGGGGATAGGAACTTGACATTCTTGACAGCTTCTAGCTGAGACGACAGCATCAAGTCAAGAGTGGATGGAGTGCATCCATCGCGGAACTTAGTGGGTTTGTTCATGTGCTGATGTAATCCATGATAGTGGATCCAATCGAGAAAAGATGCGGATTGCTCAGTGAGTACCCCTGAGGGAGCTGACCAGTATATATCTGGGAGATTAAAATCACCTAGAATGAGTACGCTTGGGGCTGATTGAAACAACCCGTCAAGCATTTCAAGCATTTGACTAATTTCTCGCAGAGTTGCACAGGGCGTGACGTAAACACAAGCAATCGCCAGTGCTGACTTGTAGCAAGTCAGGACACTAGTAACCACTTGGACATTTTCAATAGCGAGTGATAACCCTGGACCCGTATTGTGCAGACCATATTCCAGGAAACGTGCCACGCCTCCGCCTCTTCTATTGCCAGAAGATACTGTTCGCTGATACTAGCTGGCACAACATCAAAGGCAGACAGCCAGGTTTTAGACAGCGCTATAGCCCTCGGGTGTAGCTCGGCTACAGGAAGAGAAAGCTCAGACCACTTATTTCTTAAGCTGCACACATTAGCGTACTACACAGTGGCACTGGATACGCGCGCTTCTAAGCTCAGTCGTGCTTTTCCCTCAGTCGAAGCACCCAAAGAAGCTGCACGTTTTTTGGCGTACTGATCAATGCAGGAGAAGCAATATCGCGTGCATCTTGCATGACGGTAATGGAACGTTGCCTAACTATTAAGCCCTCATTTATAACATGGGAGCTGCCACTAGAAAGGCTTGACTGACTTCCTACGCCATTCAAGCTAATGGAACGTTGCCTGAATATTGAGCCCTTATTAATAACATGGGAGCTGCCACTAGAAAGGCCTGACTGGCTTCCTTTTTCATTGAAGCTAAGCAGATTGTCGTGCGCACCTGATAGCAAGATCATGGGTGATGCAAGCTTCGGTACGGTCGTTGTTGATGCAGTGGCGATCCGCTTCGCTTCAGACTGAAGGGGAGCGGATGACCCTATAGCTAAGTTAATCCTAGTCGGAGCTACAGTGTACTGCCTCCCATCAAAAGGAGGGTTGTCAGGCTTCAATTGGAGTTTGTCTAAAGTGGCGTTAGGTATGTGTTTCGCCTTAGACAAAAACACATCGCGATCTGCCTGAAATTTGAACTCGACTAGGATCGGTCGAGGCCGGTTGTCCATCTTCCATCTACCCACACGATGAACTCGCACCGTGGAAGTGTAAGGCTTCATCCAAACCATGCGAAAGAGATCATGGATACACCTGCGGTCCAAATCTCTACGAGATTCGGATTCTTTGATTAAGGGCTGGGTACGATTGAAAACTAGAACATTACGAGTTCTATTTTTTCGAGCCGAAGATGGGCCATGTAATGATTTAATTTTTTTCCGAAGACTGTTCATCTCCAGAATAATTTAATCCATGGCGTTGGAACCGACAACATTTGTATGTGGCTTTCCATTTTTACCGGAATTAGTAGTCTTAGCTTGCCTTCTTGAGGTGCTTGCTGTATTGGATACCATTCGTGAAGGTAGTCTAAGACTAGTAGGTGATTGTTTGACCAGTGTGACGTTAGCGTTGGTTAGTGGTGGTTTGGATTCCATGAACACCCGCCTTTCAGAAGAATTAGGTTTATTTTTTGCCTTGACAGAGGTAGATGACACGGGAGGACGGGATAACGGGCTCGAATATATGGCCTTGTTAACCGCCGAAGTCTGCCCAGGGACTAAATTGCACCGCGCGACTGATGCATAAATTTGGTCGGACACGGATTCCGACGCACTAGCTAGCGTCACAATAGGTCGCCGTTCGTGGTACACAAATGCGGCTTCAGTGGCAGTCTTGTGACAATCACTGCAATACGACGGAATCCAGCGGAATTTCGCATAGAGCCCATCGTGGGATTTATGTATAGCTGAGCAGCCAGGGTGAGCCCAACGATTGCAATCATTGCACTCAATACCTTTGGCTACTTTTTTGCCACATTTCACGTTAATACAAACAGTTTTATTATTCATAGTTGAGAAATGATAAAACACGGTGATGCAAGATAAAAACGGAATACTGAATTTATTACGGAAGTAATTAATCAGCAAGAGGTGCAATAATGAATTGTGTGTTCAAACTTTCGAAAATAAGTAAAATAGAGTTTCTATTTTATAGTAAAACTGTGAAACGGTGAAAATTCGTAGAAGTTTGTAACTGAGCGTGGCGAGTGCAACAAAGTTGAACGTACCGCCAAAGTTCATTTCATTTGGCACAGGACTGTAAATGCCTGATTAGCCAATCGAGCGTCCAAAATTTTTGTCGGCGGAATGCTTCAAAGAAGCGCCCACCACTACCAAAGTTGGTTCATTGTTCTTTGGTATACTCGTCGTATGTGATGATACGGCAGCGATCTGCATTCACATTGTATCTTAGTTTTTGTACATACAATTTTTGGCCTTGTATGATTATTCCTTTCTGGCCATGTACACTTTATTTGTATCAATGCTTGTACAATACTCTTTTTGGAACTCAGGCTTTGTCTTCTTCCGCGGTTGCGGAGATTGCGTGGGTCGCCGAGTGCCGGAATTGTGAATAACGGATCCTCTAACATTTTAGTGCCTTCTGCACTCCGGATTCCATCATCTCTTGGACTTTTCCTGTGTGGATTATTTCGCTATCGTTGGACTTCTATGGATCTTTCTTTTTGGACATTTGCTCCTTTGGTCTTTTAGTGAGTTCTTTCCATTTTCGCCATTTTGTATGTAGTGATAGACTAATCTTTTTGGTCCGCAACAATACGTCAGATGTTTCCCAGGCCAGTTCAGTTCAGTTTGCACATGACAGTATGTGACTAACGGGCCAATCGAGCGTCCAGATTTCTTTCGGTGGTATGCAACAGAAGAGTGTCCACCACTTTAAACAATATCTTCACAAATATCTTCTGGTATGAGAGTAATCTGAATGCAGTATTTGTAGCTGCCAGTAGGAAAAACGAAAAGGGTTTCTCTTCATCAAGCCGGTGAGAGGTTAGGCATGGAAAATTGGTGCGTATATTTAAAACACGAAATTTAAAACGAGGCATTATATAGTTGGATTTTTTATTTATTTTCTATTGTAAATCGTTATAAATACCGTATGAATTTCAAATGAAAAAAATAATTTTTTGGACAATTCTGTCGATAGGCAAACTGCATATTCATGGAAAACTTCTGGAAAAACCTTAGGCCACAAGGCATCCAAACCCCTTTCTAATAAACCTATTGATATGCAAGCGATTAGTTCCTCAGGCAGCTTGTTTTAGAGACGTACCACTTTTTCACGGAAGAAGTGTTGCCTAAGATTCAGACGGCTGTTATTTTTCTCGAGCTCCGATGTTTATTCTCCAATTGAAGGGTTATTCGCTCGAGAGAAGAGGTTTTGACAACCCACGTCGCGTAAGCTTTTCAGGATTTCAAAGGTTTATATTAGGTCACCACGTAGACGCCGACGCTGAATGAAGAAGTAACTTAAAGATTTTAGACGTTCTTCGTATGGTTTCCCAATCATACCTTCAACCATTTTGTTAGCCAGACGTTGGACTCTTTCGAGTAGTAATATGTCTTTTTGGAAGAAAGGGCTCCAGGCTTGTACGCAGTATTCTAAATGCGGCCTGACAATCGCCGTATATAAAGGGATAAACACTTCCGGCGTTCTACATATCAGAACAGATTCAAGCCTAAAGAGTTCTACTCTAGCTCGTTGCGCAGCCGAAGCGCATTGCGCGGCCCATTTGCAGTCCACCGTTACGACTATACATAAATCATCAACTCTGTAAATAGATTTAAAGTCGATCCTACAGTTATACGCAGTTACCGTAATTTTGTTGACTGCTGCAGACAACAGATGACATTCACTATAGTTCAGTGAGAGATCCTAATCCTGTGACCATTTAACATATATATATAACTATATTTCGACTCTATGGTCATTATAAAGTTAAATGTTTTTTCAATCATAATTCTTCAATCTGAATTTCGTTTCATTTCGATAACTTTTGAAATCAAATGTTCTTTTCTTATAATTATCATCATATTATAACCGAAAGGAACCTTTCACCAAACAATTACTATAAATTATAATTCGTTTATATATCATGTATATGTACTAAAATATTATTATCCAAGTTTGGTAAAGAATATATTTACCTATTCGAGTTTCATATGCTGCTCTAATTTTAACCATTTTGAATAAAGGTTAATCTCTTGCATATCGTCTTCAAATTGAAGAAGACATATTGCCAAGTTGAGCGGGTTGAAGTAAATTGAAATGAAATGAAATTACAATATCTTGGACATTCTCTTCACTCTGAACCTTACACCAGCTAACCTAAATGTAATTCCATCTTTCCTCAACAGTGACCATAGAATATTATCATTCCAAATATTATGCGCCACAGCTTCTGTCAATTCCTTGCAGCCATCTGATAATAAGCATACCTACAACTACATTAACTGGAATCTACTGTCAGAATTCATTAGAACATGAAACTGACGCCGATTCATCCTCTCTAGTGATTTCACAACTGTCTCTTCAACATTTCGTTCACAATTGAAAGGGTTACTTATGAAGGCATCATATAAGCTCATTATGCACACGAAATTAACGAAAGCCCAGAAAATAGAAAATAAAATGATGAAACTATATTCAGTTGCTGTAAAAGCACATGACATTTTCGCCCCTCTTCGTTCTTATGAACTTTCAAGAAGACACAGATATGCTTTAGATAACACGCTTAGAGCCGACGAAAACGAAGCTCTTATAAGTCAGGATAAGACGAAATCACTAAGTAAACTTTCCAAGTTAAGATCATTCAACTCACCTAGCAACATAGATTTCATTATCAAATTTCGTAATTCATCCGCAGTTGAAACAATTTTCAGTTCACCTCATGCTATCTGTAAAGAATTCTTTCTGTACTTCAACTTTACCTGAAACAATTCAAACTACGTTTACACAACCAGTCATCTTCCTTCGCCGAATACACTAGATACTTTGAGTATAAATCTGAGTAACATAAGTAAATTATGTCAGCAATCAAATGTCAGTCTTACACCCGACACAGCAGGCATACCTCCAGCCATATGCAAAATGGGTGGTAAAGACTTTCAACTTCTCTTGCTTAACCTATTCAACGCATGTATCAAATCTGGTACCTTCGCGGCAGAGTGGGAACACTCAGTTGTTAAACCTAGATACAAATGTCGCTTAAAACACTTAGTTACTAACTACCGACCAATAAACCATACAGCTTTCTTATCAAGATTATTTGAAAAAATGTAAACAAAAAGCTTTACTAGAATACCTGACACCTTGTTTCTTTTCTAAAGCACAGCACCGATTTCTTAACAAAAGATCCTGCATTACTTGCCAGCTAGAATACTTAAACTGCATCAAAAGTTCAATTGAAATTGGCTTCTCAGTTATAGTTGTCTTCCTTGATATAACTAAAGCTTTCGACACAGTACCGCATAAACAATTACTATCTAAGCTAAATTCATTTGGTATTGGTGGGAATCCTCATTCTTGGCTCACTTCTTTTCTTACAGATCGCACATACTGTGTTGAGGTTAATGGTAAGAGATCACGCACCTTGCCGTTTCCAAGTGGCGTGATACAAGGCAGTCTTTTAGGTCCATTACTTTTTTTCTCTACATAAATGATGTACATACAGTAGTCTCATAGTAAACTATTCTTGTTTGCAGACGACATGAAGGTAGTAATTTCCTTATCGTTTTCTGAAACACAAATTTACATTGACAGACTAAACAAAGATTTGGATGCATTATCCAAATGGGGTGAAAATTGATGGTCTCTCATTCTCTGTAGGAAAATCTAAGGTTATGCCTTAAAGATGTACAATTTCTGATAACTCAATCCTTTTTAATAGTGATCCTATTCAAATTATCGATTGCAAACGTGATCTTGGGTTCAAATATTCAGCATCGCTTACATTCAACAAGCATATACATCACGTGATCTCAAAGGCAAAGCAAAGTGTTAATATGATTCATAAGTTCATTACTCTCCAACACTGTAAGTTGGAACTTTATAAACTTTTCACCATACTCGTCTTGGATTACTGTAATATAATATATAGCAGTATGAATAAAACCGATACCATCCTTTTGGAAAAAGTACAACGTACTTTTACCAAATCAATCACCGGATATAGCTCGAATTAATCATATAAAAAATGTAGCAGCTCAAGCTAGAACAACTATGGTTGCGTAGAATTAGACACAACCTAATACTGTTCTTTAGAATAATATCTTCTGATAATATAGATATAAATTCGTCTATTCGCTTCCGACAAGGTTCTATATATAAGTTAAAAAATCAAGATAACCTAGTGGAATTACCTAGATCCTGTACGAAAATAAGAAGTAACTTCTACCTAAATAAATACGCTAAACTCTAGAATTCCAAGAATAAAACATTTATTTATTTATTTATAAATAAATAAAACTGATAGCATAGTTTTAGATAAAATACAACGTATTTTCTCAAAATCAATAATCGGTTATACCACCACACAATCCTATATAGAAAGATGTATACAACTGAAACTCGATCCCTTATGGTTTCGCAGACTCAAGCATAAGCTCATCTTATTCTTTAAAATACTGTCAATGTTCGAATTTTCATATACGGCATGATTTTAAATATAGCTTGAGAAACAGTAAAAAAAAACTAATAAATTACTATGGTTTTGTACTAAAGTAAGGAACAGTTTCTTTTTGACTAAATATGCTAAACTGTGGAATCTTCTTTCAAAATATATAAGACACAGTTCCTCTTCAAATGAATTCAAATCACATGTAGCTTCATTTCTTATCATAGAAAAAATTCGCAATCTTCTTAATTTAGATGTTCTACCCGATGATTTATATAATAATGGCATTCCTGTGTATTGATGGTAAATAAATGTTCATATTGTTCAAAACAACATTCCCTCGCTTCTGAGTATTTTCTGCACAGCAAAATTCTCAATCTGCACCAAAAATTAAACTGGCCCCCAGACCTCAAACTAGTGGAATAAATACCTTTCGCCTAGCGGACAAGAAAACGGATCATGTTCAGGGAAAATCAATCTATTTTAAACAATCAAATTGAAAAAGTTTGGAACATCAAAAATAGAGATTCTTCACGCATCTTCCATGGACCTTATCCGTGGATCATCAGTGTTGCCGAAAACATTCTAGACATTTCCTCGCAATACCTGTGTTTTTGTACTATATCAGATCAAGTACCGATTACCTGAAAACAACTTCAAATACCGTTACCTTTATATTTATTGAACGTTAAATTCCGCTGAAACAAATGACCTTGAACAAATTGTTTTTGCAAATGTACATACTATAATCTGATTGTACAAAGCTATTGGAAATTATTGATCATGTTTAACATGCCTTGGATTTCCAAGAATGAATTTTATTCATTTACTTATTTTAAATGACTAAACCGTCTGATTCAGGAGGACCAATCTCTCCTGCTGAGATCACAACGAAAGCCAAACGCGGTCGATCAAATTCAGTTGCACGCCGGCAGCGTGATTTCCGTTCAGCTGACAAAAGCTGTATCTGCTCCTTTCCAGCTTGCAGGCGACGCTCTACGCAATGTGAGCGGTCAAGAGCATGTTCTTGTCAACTCGTGGGGTCAATGCCAGGAGCTTTCATATCTCTTTTTCAAAAGTCTTTGTATCATTAATGGTGTCTGCCCAATGGTCGTGTTCCTGGTTTCAACTCACCATGAAGTAGATCTTTCGGAATGCGACCATTTTCCATTTTGTAGACGTGCCCAAGCCACTGCAGGCGGCTTTGTCTTATTAGGGTGAACATGCTCAGTAGACTAGCTTTCGGAAGCACTTCAGTATTGGTCAATCTGTCAATCCACGACATGTTCAAGATACGACAAATGCTCCGTAGATGGAAAGCATTCAGCTTCTTTCCGTGTCGTGCGTGGGTTTTAACAGGTTTCACTGACTTACAGTAAAGCATTTAGTACTAACGCGATGTATACCATCATCTTTATCTTTATAGTCAACTTGCGTTTGCCCCATACACGAGAGTTCACTTTGAATAAATGACAGCTGCTTTGCCAATCCACTATTGTAATTTCCGTGTCTAGCGAAAAGTAATACGCCTTGGTTTGTGCTCTTAACCGAATCAGGTTATAAAGCTGGCTAACATTTTGCGTGCGTGGATGGAGAAACTTGCAGATAAGTGATTTGAAATAGATTTTTACAGTTTTTCTCAAGTAATCTATATAGTATTGCTGTGTGGTTGATTGGGCGAGAATTGGATACCGTGTGCGTCAAGCCAGATTTGTGTCTCGGTGTAACATAGATTGTTTCCATTATAAAGGAAATATTCCAGATGTGATTGAAGTGTTGAATAAGTTCAGTAGAAGAAGTTTGAAATCGTCACCACCCATTCTGTAAATTGCAGGTGGAATGCCTGTTATGTCTGGTTTGAGACTCAACTTAATTTGCTTGCAGACTTCCTCAGAAGATGGGAAAGAAATTACTACTTTTATGTCGTCAGTGAACGAGAATAGTTTACTATGAAAGAGGACTGTATGTAATCATTTATGTATAGGAAAAAAAGTAATGGACCTAATACACTGGCTTGTATCACGCCAGTTGAAATCGGAAAGCTGCGCGATCTCTTACCATTAACCTCAACACAGTATGTGCGATCTGTAAGCAAAGAAGTGATCCAAAAATGAGGATTACCACCTATACCAAATGAAATTGGCTTAGATAGTAATTTCTCATGCGGTACTGTGTCAAAAGCTTTAATTATATCAAGGAAGACAATTATCACTGCCAAACCATTTTCAAATAAACTTGTGATGCAGTCCAAGTATTCTAGTTGGCAAGCGATGACGGAAGCTTTGCTGTGCCTTAGAAAAGATACTAGGTGTTAGGTATTCCAGTAAAGCTATCTTCACATTTTTTCACATAATCTTGATAAGACTTAGCAGACCATCTTCTTTCTTTGTATAGAATAAGCATGAAATCAAAGAAAGCTTATCACAGTCTGATCTATCACTTCATTGACATGGCTATAGTTAATTCATGGCTTTGTTATCGTAGAGACTGCAAGAGGCTTCCTCTTCCAAAAAAGAAGTGCTCCAGCTTGCTTCCTTCAAACTTGAGGTAGCTTTCACCCTTACCAAAGCTGTAAAAATTTGCTTGCCTCCTAAACGTGGACGCCCATCTCTAAGAGGTGAAGCAAAAAGAAGGTGTGGAGCCCCATCCGACGATGTGAGGTTGGACCAAGTGACACATGTGCCTTGTTTCAAAAAAAAAGAAACCGATGCAGGTTCAAAAACTATCCTGGAAAGACAAAGATATTATGCGCTAAATGCAATGAACACTTATCCTTAGACATGCATAGGAACTGTTTCGCGGCATGCAATGGGTTTTTATCGCGATGACTGCATGAAGGAAATACATTATTTTCTATTCAACCTATTTTTCTACCTTGTGTGTGTTTCACATCAAAAATTTAATTGAGAAATCTTTTTATAAATTTTATGTCTCATATAGCTGACTACAGCTAAAAATCAATGAAAAAGGTGCCACCACAGGGCGATTGTACCGAATTTGTCCCATTTTTTTTATTTTCCGTAATATATATATAAAAATAAAAATACTTTCTGTCCCCATATAAAGAGAGCAGTTTCATCACAAAAATGCAGGAGAAAAAAATTATTTCGATGTAAAACATAATTCAGGCAGTTAAAGGTTAACAAGAAAGCATTATGGTTTATCGGTTGGTGGTGCGTAAATAAATGTTTCGAGCGAGATTTGTATCTAGGTTTAACAACTGAGTGTTTCCACTCTGACGCAAAGGTACCACATTTGATACATGCGTTGAATAGGTTAAGCAAGAGAAGTTGAAAGTCTTTACCACCCATTTTGCATATGGCTGGAGGTATGCCTGCTGTGTCAGGTTCAAACTGACATTCGATTGCTGACATAATTCACTTATGTTACTCAGATTTATACTCAAAGTATCTAGTGTATTCGGCGAAGGAAGATGACTGGTTGTGTAAACGTAGTTTGAATTGTTTCAGGTAAAGTTGAAGTACAGAGAGAATTCTTCACAGATAGCATGAGGTGAACTAAAAATTGTTTCAACTGCGGATGAATTACAAAATTTGATAATGAAATCTATGTTGCTAGGTGAGTTGAATGATCTTAACTTGGAAAGTTTACTTAGTGATTTCGTCTTATCCTGACTTATAAGAGCTTTGTTTTCGTCGGCTCTAAGCGTGTTATCTAAAGCATATCTGTGTCTTCTCGAAAGTTCATAAGAACGAAGAGGGGCGAGAATGTCATGTGCTTTTACAGCAACTGAATATAGTTTCATCATTTTATTTTCTATTTTCTGGGCTTTCGTTAATTTCGTGTGCATAATGAGCTTATATGATGCCTTCATAAGTAACCCTTTCAATTGTGAACGAAATGTTGAAGAGACAGTTGTGAAATCACTAGAGAGGATGAATCGGCGTCAGTTTCATGTTCTAATGAATTCTGACAGTAGATTCCAGTTAATGTAGTTGTAGGTATGCTTGTCATCAGATGGCTGCAAGGAATTGACAGAAGCTGTGGCGCATAATATTTGGAATGATAATATTCTATGGTCACTGTTAAGGAAAGATGGAATTACATTAAGGTTAGCTTGAGTAAGGTTCAGAGTGAAGACTAGGTCTATGACATTGTCATTTCTTGTAGGTTTGCCAATAAATTGCTTATATCCAAGTAATTTAATTGTTCTGATAAAAGCTGTATAGCAGCTTTGATGTGCAGGATCGTGCCAGTTCAATTTTGGCATGTTTAAGACACCAGCAATGATTTTATATTTCGTGTAGTGTAGAGATATCTCTATATCGCATTAATTAAGAACCTAATAAAAAAACTAAGCTTGGTAATACGATGCCTGTTGAGCCTTCTAGCTCTGACAGACTAGCTGAACTAAAGGTAGCAGCTTTAAACCTGGAATGAACATAGATAATGGTACCACCTTCCCGTTTCAAATTCGATTGTTGCTGAATATCTGGTAATTGGGAACTATAAGTGTTGAGTCAGGCTGGTGATCTCGGGTCCACCTTTCAGTTATGAGAATAATGTCTGCTTAGTTCGTAATAAGAAAAGATTTCAGCATTTGGATTTTAGGGGTAATTGATCGGGCAGGAAGAAGCGGGATTTAATGGAGTAAAAGTAAGTTGAGACAAGAAATCAGAGCAATTAATATTTCATTTATTATTTTTGGAAAATAATTGGCATGGTCATGAAAAGGCGTGTGTTGCACGAGCTGCGATGTGTATCGGTTTCAAAACGGAATGTTTTGAGTCATATAATCAAAATAGTAAAGTTGTTGAGTTCAATGACAAGTGGAGTAAGGGGAGAGTATATGAAGCCAGGTGTAGTCAATGGGGGTCTTGTTATATTGTTAAGGGGGATATGGTAGTTGAGTACGGTCTCTGATATGGTGTGAACGCCTATCATTATTCACCGACGTTATTTGTTGGTTTTGGGGCTTCCTGGCTGCTGTGTTTCTAAATGTGCTAGCATATTGGAGAAGAGCTTGTGTCTGTCTGAATGTAGGTAAGGGAAATTCACGCCAGAATGTCGGTGGTGTTCTGTGGACTATGTTGTTGTGTGCAGGTGTTGAAGCTCGACTTCTTGCAGGTGTATTAACTACAAGTGAATCGCACTGTACACACTCAGGTGTATCAGAATAAGATTGCTTTGTGCAAATAATGGTAATTTTGAGCTTTTTACGACCGAAACGCCTCTGCATTGAGCTAAGGTCAGGCTTAATAGTAACATCAGAAAATCTGGGTATGGATTTTAAAATATTTCTATTCTCGAATACAAATGAAACGCAACATTTGTCAGCGAATTTTATAAAGAATGGGGTTCGTTGTTTCATGCTGTTTTTGCGTAAACTGACAAAAGCTGCACAATCTGTCGAAATAACATATGAAGTGAAAAAACATCTCTTCAAATCATTTAAACGATAATTATCAGCTGCATTGGATAAAATAATATTCTCAGAATGTGTTTCTCTTTTTCGGATGTCCGAGAATATATATTATTATTACAGCATATGACTGCCATAGTGGTGAAAAATGTTGTTATTCCCAAATCGGAATTCTTAATGATTGGAAATGCCATGAATAATAAAAACTAATATGCAAATGTGATGTAAATCCATGCTCGACATCGACCGAATGTGGCAACGAACAACCCGATTAAGTATCAATTGAATCTACAAAAAATAACTTATCATGTTTATCGATATATATTTCTTCTGTTTGAATTATCTGTTTCACTATCTGTATTTCACGATGTGATGAACAATATTGTTGATTGTCTCCCATGTGTTTGAGTTTGCCAAAACGACATTATTATTCATGCAGTCTATAGTTGTGTTCATGATCAATGCGTGTTAGTTTTGCTCTCTCGTTGTAAACAATATGTTGTTAAGCTAAATCCGGATAAATGCATGGTGTCTGTTGATAAGTTCGATTGCCTTCGATACCGTTAATCTTCTAATGGACTTCGTCCGGACTAAAATCATCACAAATCTATTGTTTAAATGAAATTACTAAATTATTTCAATAAACGTCGATCAGTTATGTGATTGTTATAATATTATTTTAATTTCATCAAGTTTCAGATTGCGTAGTAAACATATTTGTGTCTAGAACTACTGAACGTTTATTTAAACGTGGGGTGACACACTATGAGTTTAGAGATGATATAGAGTTTATAGAGAGTCATATTAGTCAAAAACACTAATGATTAAATGTACACAATATATAGGATATTAAGAACAAACAAACATGTCTAGATGCAAACCTCCCGCTTTTCAGGACACGTGTTGTTGTGGCTGTTTAATGAGTTAACCAATTGATAACAGTTGCTTAACTCGAAATACACAAAATAGATTTCAAGTTATTGTGCTTTTCAGCATAAACAGAGCTCATTAAAGCTCAGTTTTGAAATTTGAAGAAAACAATCGCGGTGGAAAATGATAATAATGTTGCATCTGGTGAAAAATTCCCAATATCGAAGATCGAATAAACTTTATAAATTAAAAAATAAAATATAAACGATAAAATAAAATCAAAATTCAAAGCATGAAAAGAGAACACATTGCAGATTGTGATCAAGTTCTCATAGAAATCTTGATAAATAAAAAAAGTACTCAAAAGCAAAAATGGTAGCTGTAAAAGTTGTTTTATCGTAATGGTGCAATATGTTATTTTTATATAGTTGGAGATCCGTAGAAATAGTAAAGAGCCAGAAAAATATAGAGAAATGAATTTAATATTCTCAAACATATATTTCCGTTTGAGATTTGATCCCTCCATGTCAAAATTAGACATATGTTTGCTCCTCCATTAAAGCACAAGCACGCAAACATTACAGTAACGATTTGTTCTACATTTATATGAATATCATACGATATTGTATAGTTATCCGCTTTTTACCATAAATCTTGAATCTTGAATCTTCAAACTGACTTTTAATCTGCATTGTTTATTGTCAACACTTGCAAATTATGCGACAAATAAAATCTTAAGTTCTCAAAAGGTGAAGCTAGTTTTATGCCTATAAGATGCGCGATACATTATAACACAATACCAATACAATACAATATCTTTTTAACAAAGATATTGTACTGAATGATCTATATAATATTTTCCTACGTAGATTTTGATGTCACATTTTTCCACAACTGTCGTAAAATCACACTCGCTGCCAATTATTAAATTTCCAGCATAACTCGCAAAAAGCACCCGAATTAAACTGGCTAGCAGGAGACCTCAACCTAATAAAATCATTACCCTTCGACTGCTAGACAAAAAAACTGTTGATGCTAAAGATGAAATCCACAACACAGAATATTACGCAACTTCGGTGAAGATGATCCGTAAACTTCAGTGATTTCTTGAACATTCATTGATTTTTCTTTCTCGCAATAACAGTATTACAATGTAGAAAAACAGATCACTTGTGATTGACTGGAAGCAAATTGTAAATTCCGTATTACTTTTAAGTGAGGTTGGTACGATCAACCTGTTGAACCACATGAGTCCACACTCATGTAGACTGGATTTGAACCCATTACCATGTATAAAAAAGCTATTTGCATGCATCTCCATCACACACACCCCAAATTTCGAATTTCAACTGTACAAACAATTTGGCGATTATTGATCATGATTGGCATGTCTTTGAAATGCAAAAAATAACATTTTTCATTTATACACAAGTGTAAGTTTATCCAAAGAGAAAACGTTTAAACATAAAATTCACATTAACATTCCATTGCACTTACCCAATTGAAATGCCTGTTTTTATTTCGGGAAATATTTTTGAGAATTAACCTGAATATATATTAATCATGGCGATTAATAACTTATAACGAAGCAGAATACAGTAGTATATTTGATGAAATCTAATAAGTATAACTTAATATATGACGCGAGGCCCCAGTAGTAATGCCTCATTACACGAGATATTCCAGACAGCATGACCACAACAAATTGTGTGAAATTTAAATGTTAACACTAACGAGTGAATACTATTACAGAATTCAATGTGTAAGAAAATAATTAGAGCTTATGACATGTAGGTGTGGTACAGTGTGGTCAATTTCAAATGCGCGCGCCGCCATTTGAAATGTTGTTAACCAGTGATTTGCGCCTTAATTTACAACTGCTCCGAGAAATGATAGGGCTTGTTGTTGACGCAAGTAACAACGGAAAACTGAATTAATTAAACGAGTGTTAAATCCAGTAAAAGCAGACGATGAATTCTATAAAAATTTGCTGTTATTAATTTATGGTTTGTATTTGCGTTAAATTCGTAATCTATATCCGGTGTTACAATGAAGTTGCAAAACTAAAAATAGATATGTGAGAAATGGTCTGTGACTATTAAATTAGTAATGCGATATATTCACATTCACCGCTATAAGGATTCTCATGCATTTTCAATGATTGTTGAACCCCAATAAATTTAACATTGAATTCTGATCACATATCAAAACCGTTGTATCATATGGTCGGGTCGGTGAGCTATATATTTCGATAGGGCAGCAAGATCTCATATAAAAATATCAACGTGGAGTGAATAATTGGTGAACGTTTTGTAACCCAAAAATTTCCACTTCAAAATATAAAACTGTAAATTATGAAATATCAACGTACTTTTTTTGATTTTGTTATATTATGCGCGGAAATATTGTGAAAGGAGTCGGGTCAACGTTACAGAAATACATGATGAAAATGAAGTAACTCCCTATTATATGGCAATTTACATTGTTTAAAACTGCTGTACGTCTAAAAGCGTTTTAACACATAGTTTCGTTTGCGTTAAACGCGCATGCGAAATATCTTTAGGATTGAGGCAAATTTACTGTTAGAGAAGCATTTCGATTAAAGTAGACCTTCCCACAAATGCTACTTCAGTACAGTTTACATTTCACGTAATATAATCAGTTTACTATGTAATGAAGAATCTCACATTTGCATGCATTTATTGCTGCCCGACCCATCTTCTTTGAGATGATGGATTACTTAAATACGTTCTGGCGCCCAGTGACGAGGTTTTTGATGTTTTGCAAAGCTTATGTTTATGGCCAACGTTTCAAAGGCCACAATCTGTTTTCATTAGATAGGCAGAGGTTCCATTGAAATATTATACAATCATTCACGATTGTGAACGGTTTAATGAGAGATACTATTAATGATCTGCTAAAGCTTGCTTCCTGAAAACATAGAGATAATAGACCACGGTAAATTTCAGAATCAAGAGTTAAGTCGCATGTACATGACTGTATTGCAGCAACTACATAATTTGCAACTGAAATGGGCAGTTAAATTTTAAGTGTCCGGAAGTGAGCGCTTGAAACAAGACTTCTAATTTCAAGATACTGATAACAGGTGCTCATTGGCATACTGTCGACCTTTCTCGAGGAAAGCATAATTTCTGCCTTCAGCCTTGCCGAAGATTATTAAAAAAAAGAAGTAAGGAGTTTCATGGTATGTACCACTTTGTGTATGAAAATAGACTGAGCTCGATTGAACCTTACCCTCTAGAACTTCGAAGGAGAAGGTTTGATCTGCTCATGTTGCGCCTCATCCTTCTCAGTCAATATGCGCCGAGTTATTCGGATTCTTAAGATTAGTAGGTAAATTGAGGACTCGTCGACATAACCTCAATTTGCGAAAACCTATAGGGCTTAAGCTTGATAATGCGAGTGTAGTGGACCAGAAATATAAATCTAGCACTACACACAAAAATGGCAAAAATGGAAAGAACTCACTGAAAGACCAAGAGAGCAAATGTCCAAATAAAGATCCGTAACGTCCAACGATACCGAAGTAATCCACACAGGAAAATCCAGGAAATGGAATCCAAGGTGCAGAAAGTGCTAAAATGTTGGAGATTCCGTTAATCGCAGTTCCAGCACAGAATGGCGCACACAGATTTCACAACCACGGAAGAAGACAGAGTCCGAGTTTGAAATTGTATTGACCGCCAAAAAGTATAATGTACAAGTATTAATTCGAATGAAGTACACATGGCCAAAAATGAAGAATCATACAAGGCCAAAATGTGTATGTACAAAATGCTAAGGTACAATGGAAAGTAGATCACTACAATACTCCCCCACCAGAGCGTTAGTTAGGCTTGAAAGAAGAGTAACATACGCTCGAAATGTTCATAAGGTCACGTAGTCAGCAAGGCGTTTGGGCCAGTGCACATGTCTACCGGTTCGGGTTTGAACGGGGGTAGGAGGGACCGGGGAATTGGGATGAACATGGGTGGAGGTTGGCGCATGATGATTATCAGGGAGTTGTGCGTGAGGCGTAGTGATGCTTGGTGGAGATTGCGGCTTAACCTCGACAAAAGCGGGTTTTAAGCGGTCAATAGAAACGGTGTCATGTCGACCATTCATATCCAAAACGAAGAACTTGGGTTTACGCTCGATAACTCTGTGAGGTCCGTGATAGGATGACTGGAGAGGTTTACAAACAGAGTCGCGTCGCACAAAAACAAAGTCACACGTATCAAGATGAGGTGATTTTTGTTGGTGAATAATGCGCTGACGAGGAGGCGTAAAGTCCAACTTGGACATGAACGTGCGCAAGCGAGAAATGTAATCTGACGCCGGAGGTAATGACTGGCAGGGCACAACGAGTTCACCGGGAAGACACAAGGCGGTACCAAAAACTAACTCTGCGGCTGAGCACTGCATGTCTTCTTTGATAGCGGAACGTATTCCAAGAAGAACAAGTGGCAAATTCTCAGTCCATTTATTAGGATCAGGCTGGCAAGCTAAAGAGGCTTTAAGCTGCCGATGGAAGCGTTCAACCAATCCGTTGGAGTTAGGGTGGTAGGCGGTGGTTCGTATGTGCTGACAGCCAAGGAGTCGCGTCAAATCTCGGAACAAAGTCGATTGAAACTGAGCGCCACGGTCGGTTGTGATGACAGATGGTGTGCCAAAATTGGCAATCCAATGTTCGACGAAGGCGCGTGCTACAGTCTCTGAACATGTGTCTTTGATCGGAACAGCAATCGGCCATCGAGTAAAGCGATCAATCGCCGTTAGGATGAATGAGTATCCGTTCGATGATGGCATAGGACCGACGAGATCAAGATGCACATGAGAGAATCGACAGTTGGGATGCCTAAATGGAACGTAAGGTGTGAAGGTATGTCGAGATATCTTGTTCTTTTGACAAGGAATGCAATGCTGGACCCAATTTCGTATATCCTTATTCATGGACGGCCAAACAAAACGATCTGCGATTAGCCTCACGGTGGCACGCTTTCCAGGATGAGACAACGAATGAAAATGATCGAAAATGGCACGTCGCAGAGAAAGAGGGACAAGAGGTCTAGGTTTCCCTGTCGAGATATCGCACATCAACGAGGCATCGGCGTTTGGTAACTGAATTTGCTGCAAATCCAGGGATCGACACTTCGCGAGTTCGGTTTTATCAATCTCGGCTTGATGGTTAGTCAAAAGGGAGAGATCAAATGGTGTGCCTGAAGACAAAACAGAAATGTCAGGTCTTGATAAAGCATCGGCGACCAAGTTAGCATCTCCTTTGACGTAACGAATATCGGTAGAGAAATGAGAGATGTAATCTAAGTGTCGAATCTCGTGGCGAATGACGATCAAGTTAAGACTGCAGAGCAAAAGTTAATGGTTTGTGATCCGTAAAGATAATGAAGTCACGACCTTCCAGTAAATGACGGAAATGCCGTATGGCCAAATATATCGCAAGTAATTCACGGCCAAATGTGCTGTAGCGAGTTTGTGCCGGATTGAGCTTTTGCGAGAAAAATGGCAATGGACGGACTGTGTTCTTGTGGTGTTGTTGTAAAACAGCTCCCACAGCCGAATTGGAGGCATCGGTGGTCAATGAAAAAGGGAAGGTCGGTTCGGGATCAATGAAAGAAAGTTCGGTGGCACTGCAAAGAGCTTTTTTGGATGCGACAAAAGCTTCAAGTGCCTCAGGCGAAAGCTGAAGAGATTTTGATTTAGAGTCGAGCAAATCGGTCAGCGGTGCAATGATCTTTGCGCAGTTTGGATTAAAGCGACGGTAAAAGTTGATCATGCCGATAAAGCGGCGCAACTGCGTTACTGTTGTGGGGACAGGAAAGTCGGAAATCGCCTGGCATTTCTCGGGAAGAGGTGTGATACCAGATCGAGTAAGGCGATGACCGAGGAAGTCCAGTGAATCTGTGCCGAAAATGCATTTACTTGGGTTGATCTTTATCCCGTAGTTAACGAAACGCTCTAAAACGAGACGGATGTGCTCAACATGCTCCTCTGGAGAGTTGCTGGCAATCAAGACGTCGTCGATGTATGCGTAGGCGAACGGCAAGCCTCGCAAGACTTCGTCGATGAAACGTTGGAAGGTTTGTGCAGCGTTTCTCAGGCCAAAGGGCATCCGAGTGAATTCGTATAAGCCGAAAGGAGTCGTGACTGCCGTTTTGGGTATGTCTTCCTCGGCTACCGGGATGTGATAATAAGCACGGACGAGATCAAGCTTAGTAAGTATCGTCGTGGCACAAAGATTCAAAGAGAAATCGTGGATGTGTGGCACCGGATATCTGTCGGGGACCGTTCGGTTGTTGAGAGCACGATAGTCGCCGCATGGCCTCCAGTCATCTGAGGTCTTCTTGGGGACCATATGAAGTGGTGACGACCAGGAGCTGGAAGAGGGACGGATGATCCCGAGCTCTAGCATGTGCTCAAACTCGGCTCTTGCGATCTTGAGTTTCGACGGGTGAAGTCGCCTAGGTCTGAAGGAGACTGGTGGTCCGCTAGTGACAATGTGATGTTTCACAGAGTGTGTCACTTTGTCTGTCGGTCTTGGGGGCTGCATGACGGATGGGAATTCATGCAGTATAGCACAAAAAGTCGAAGCTTCTGGAGTAACAGCTTTGATGCCGGAGGAAACGGCTTTAGTAGTGATACCTGAGACCTGTAAAGAGGTTTTCGTATCTACTAATCTCCGCTGTTTTACTTCGACAGTGAGACCGAAGTAAGACAGAAAGTCGATGCCGATTATTGGGCAGTTTACCTCCGCGATGAGAAACACCCAGGGAAAACTGCGTCTTAGTCCTAAGTTGAGGGTTAGCAGGCGTTGGCCGTAAGTGTTAATACGAGTGCCATTTGCCGCTTGAAGAGTGTAGGACGACGGTTTGGAGGTGCTGGATGTTGGAGGTATGACGCTAATTTCAGCGCCAGTATCGACTAGAAAACGCAGACCACTCGATTTGTCTGTGACATAGAATAGGCGACTCGGGTTTGGTAGGCCTGGAACAGTAGTCGCCGTAACTGATTGACCCTTGATTTTGACGGTTTTTGAACACGGAGAGATGCATTTTGAGGCTTTATCCCCATATCTCTTGTGGTACCAACATACGCGCTCAGGGGTTTTCGATGGTCGAGATTTAGATTTTGAGCGAGGTGGGTTGGTAGATCTTGACAAAAGAGTGTTCGCCACAAGAGTTAGTTCAGCGACTTGTTCTTTTAATTCCGAACATGGACAGGGCGAATTGATGTGTGCGGAATCAACCGTAATTTGGTCGGCTTCTTTTGCTTCGAGCATTTTGTCAGCCGCTTGTGCTAGTTCGTCTAATGATACGTAAGTAATCAAACCAGCAAGCACTTGGCAAATGTCAGTTGGGAGGTTTTTAAACCACAACTGTGTTAAAATGCTCTCCTCAATCCTTTTGTCTCCAAGTAGCTCTTTCATCTGGCGAAGAAGCTGAGATGGCTTTTTATCACCAAGAGCCATTTTGGAAAAGAGGACGTTGAGCTTCTCTTGCTCAGAAAAACCAATTCGGTCTATTAGTGCTGATTTGAGCTTTCCGTATGGCTTGACCTCAGGCATAGCATAAATAAGATCACTGACTTGTTCCGCTACGTCGAGAGGGAGCAGGTTCACCACATGAGAATACATGATAGCTTCATTGGTGATGCCATATATACGAAAAATAGCTTCAATTTGGCCGAACCAAAGAGGGAGATTAGAAACGACTAAAGCCGGTAATGTGCATGGAATATGTTGTGATTGTAGGATTGTAGAAACCTTATTTATAGAAAAATCGCTCATGGTGGGGTGTTAAGTGAGTATTCCAAAAAATAAGCCAAAAATTTACAAATACGAATTTATTGTGAATGAGAAAAAATTGCGGTAGTAGTCGGGCTCACCAATTATGTAGTGGACCAGAAATATAAATCTAGCACTACACACGAAAATGGCAAAAATGGAAAGAACTCACTGAAAGACCAAGAGAGCAAATGTCCAAATAAAGATCCGTAACGTCCAACGATAGCGAAGTAATCCACACAGGAAAATCCAGGAAATGGAATCCAAGGTGCAGAAAGCGCTAAAATGTTGGATATTCCGTTAATCACAGTTCCAGCACAGAATGGCGCACACAGACTTCACAACCACGGAAGAAGACAGAGTCCGAGTTCGAAATTGTATTGACCGCCAAAAAGTATAATGTACAAGTATTAATTCGAATGAAGTACACATGGCCAAAAATGAAGAATCATACAAGGCCAAAATGTTTATGTACAAAATGCTAAGGTACAAGGAAAAGTAGATCACTACACGAGCATCCTATCCACGCTGGTGGTGAACACTTGAAACTCGCTACCGAATATGCCCCCGTCTCTACCATCAGAACATCTATTCAAGACCGCTTTCTTCTTCTTCTTCTTCTGATTAGACGGCAGGAGGACTACAGTCCGTGAAAGCCGCTTCACCTATCGGGTCTCTGCTATCTCAGCGTAGATTCCTCACGAGGAGTTACTGAGCTGAAAGAGTAGGCGAATCGCGCAGGATAGCGGGAAGTTCACCGTCCAATATGCGTTTAAACTGCTCTTCGGTGACTGCCCCAATTGCATCAGCGGAGAGTGCATTCCAAATATTGACCACTCTGGTCGACAGAGTAAACGATGGCTTCAGGTGTTCCGTTCGGCGCTTCTGCAACTTCAGCGAATGACCTCTAGTTCTGGAGTCCGTGGATACCGAAAAGAATTGTTGAAGTTCCGTTCCGTAATATCCAAGTAGGATTCTCCGCGTGACCAGTAAATCATATCGCATTCTTCGATATTCCAGTGGGAAAAGTTTGAGTTCCCGCAATCGGTCGTCATAGGGAATACGAAACATACCCCTCACGCACTTGGTAGCCCTCCTTTGGACTTTCTCCAGACGATCCTTCTCCCCTTTGGTTAACGGATAGTTCACGGGAAGCCCAAATTCTAATATTGGTCTGACGTGAGAGCTATACAGAACTTGAAAAACCTTGGGATTTATCTCTAAGAAGGATCGTCTCAATGCCCACCACATGCGGCTGGCAGAACCGACCTTTCTCGCAGTATCCTCCGCAGTTTTGAGGGATGAAGTTACCATCACCCCCAAATCTCGCTCTACATCAACTATCCTGAGACCATGGCCCTCCAACTGATATGCATGTCGCATGTTGTTGCTCCCGATGTGCATGATAGCACACTTCTTTTCATTAATCGGGAGCATCCATCTGTCAGTCCAACTCCGAAGTGCATTCAAATCATCTTGCAAGTGGGAAGCGTCAGTGGCCGTCGTGACAGAAGCCCACACCTTCAGATCATCTGCAAATAAGAGACAACCACTGTTCAGAATACCGGGAAGGTCACTCACATAGAGTTTGAACAAGGTTGGCCCCAGAACGGATCCTTGTGGTACACCAGAAGTTGGGATAAAGGATGCAGATCTGGCCCCATTGACTTCAACGAGGCTTCGCCTTCCGATGAGAAAATCCTTAATCCAAGCAAGCAACGAAGCCTCTATACCAGACATTCTTAGTTTCCAAATAAGCCTCTGATGTGGAACACGGTCGAATGCTTTACTGAAGTCGATGAAGACTACATCAACTGGCAAACCAGCGTCAAGGCTTCTGCACCAATGTTCTCGGGCGGTCAGTAGATTGGAGATACATGAGCGGCCTTTCGTGAAGCCGTGTTGGGCATTCGAGCATTGTTGGGTCTCGCGCAAATACTGTTCTATCTTATCCTTTACAATCCGTTCCAGCAATTTGCCTACGACAGACGTAAGTGTAACAGGACGGTAATTTACAGGGTCTGATAAACTCCCACCTTTGAACATCGGCTTTACTATACCCATTTTCCAATCCTCTGGTAGACGTCCCGAATCGATTGAAATTTGGAATAAAGCGGCTAAAGGTGAACTGATGATCCTTGATAAAGGTTTTAATATGGCAGGGTGAATACCATCAGGACCTGGAGATGTCTGTACCTTTAGATGTTCGATGAGGATTCGCACCATGTCAGCCGTGATCTCAAAATTGGCCATTACTTCCGTCGGCGATATTTGTTTGCAGGATATGGTAGGCTCTATTGCGTAAACTGATTGGTATTGCGATGCAAACACCTCAGCTTTCCCAGTGTCAGTCTCTATAACCTCCCGTTCCAAATTTTTGAGAGAAGGTACGGGGTTCGATGATTTGACCCGTCGCCGAATGTACGCAAATAATCGTTTAGGATTATATTTTGAAGAATTTGCTAATTGAAGCTCGAATCGACTTCTTTTATCCTTCTTCAATTTTGAGCAAAGATTCCGTACAGTCCGATATTCTTCGTAATGGGCGTCCGATCGACTCGTTCTGAATTTAATCCAAAGACGCTTTCTTTGCCGCAGGCAGGTACGAAGTTCTCTATCAAACCAAGGAGGGCCACGGGAGCCGGGACGATCTCTGGTTAATGGAGCAACATCCTCTAAGCAACGGATATTATTCAGGAACCATTTCCAACAGTCATCAATAGTGGAATCAACGGGTAACGTCCAGTCAATTGAGGCTGCTTGTTCAACCAACAATTTCAAGTCCATGTTCCAGAAGTTTCTCCGTGGAAGCCGCGACGGCTGGGCCGGTTTACCCCGAGTCCATTTGAACCGAATAGCACAATGGTCGCTTGTATCGATGGGCTGTTCTACGGATAAGTCAACCACATCTGACTCTCTGGGTGACAAAACCAGATCAAGAGTAGACGGAGTCTGGCCATGTCCATAGCGAGTAGGAACGAGAACGTGCTGCACGAGGTTCAAATCCAGAATCAGATTTAGAAACTCCCGTTGGTACTCATCCCCATTTGTAACGAGGTCCAACCAGTTGATGTCCGGAGCATTCAGGTCACCGAGTATCATACAATCGTTCCTCGTCCCATGGCGGCGGAGCTGGTCAAATAATGCCATGATACGGGCGCAGGGTGAACGGTAGATGACACCGATCATTGCTGATCCATTACTGGACTTGATCTGACACCAAATGCTTTCAGCAAAACCATCATCATCTCGAAAACTATCAACAACCTCCACGGATAAATGTTCTTTGACGTATATCGCTACCCCACCACCATGTCGAGATTCAATTCGATCACTTCTGAGTAGGCGGTAATTCGGAATGAATAGCTCTGCATCAGTAATGTCGAGTGTCAGCCAGGTTTCCGTTATTCCCACGATATCTGGCTGTAGTGCCAAGACATGATGGCTTACTTCGTCAAATTTGTTCCTCAAACTCCGCGCGTTGAAACAGAGCACTTCGAAATACTTTAATGGAGAGCAGTTGGATGCTCGATCAGTATGGGCCTCCAGCGAACTTTGGATGGCCTCTTTACTACGCGAAAATCCACAATACGAAGGTCCTTCTCACCCTCCGATAATCTTTTCCTAAGCTCCATCGTAGCAGTCTTCATCTTGATTCTATCGTCAGGGGACAAATCTCGTAATATTTTATACGGTAGACCCTTCAGTCGATGAACGCGCTTTAGGATCTTTTGGGCCTGATCGTCGGAAGCCAGTACTGTTTTCAGAACCCTGGGCTTTTCACACTCCAGATTTCTGCGTCCAAGTCGGAACGCTGATACAATTGTGATACCAGCCTCCCCTTGGTCAACCATTTTCCCGAAAACTGATTGAAGAAACTGGCTATCCTGTTGAATTCTGGCAGCAGATGTTTCTCCATCTGGTTCCGGTGCATTCACAATAATGAGGCAGCATTTGCGTGCGTCTGGTGAACTGTCAGCTTTACTGCTCGGAAGTGAGATCTTACTCTCCTTCACCACATTCCTAGAAAACTGTTGTGGTAATCGGCATTCCAATTTGTCGACTCTGTTCGAAATATTGGACCAGGTTGCAGTATCGGCATCTGTATTTATGGCGGCTACAGAGGCATATGTGGCGTTAGCATTTGGGTCTAATTCATTAGACGTGACCACATGATCCGCAATATCTGAAGAGACAGATTCCACTTGCACGTTCGATGGCAGTGCAACAACCTTATTTCTTCTAGTTTTTGATCGGCGTCCGGATGACACAGCTTTGCTCTTTTTCGGTGTGCTACCGAGTGGAGGCGTTTTGCTATCAGCCGGAACACTTGTGCCTTGTACATCATTAACCAGCATGGACCCACTTACAGGTAGATCTTCCTTATTTGGTAAATGAGAGGACTGCAAGGCTTCCAGACGAGGGATGCACGCTTCACAGATAAAATGAAGGTACGGCTCATGGTAGGTCTTCAACGCCTGATAAGTGGTATCCTCCATTTTACAGCATCGGGTGTGAATCCAGCAGCTGCATATTGAACATTGCATGGCTTTGGATGAGGAAATAACTTTCTTGGCGCACTTGAGGCACGGCGAAGAAGTCATTGTAATGTAGCCTGCAGTAAATCGTTAATGGAGCAGCAGATTGCGAAAACAAATTACCAGGTTTCACGGGGAATACTTCTCAGTAAATCCCCAGACACGTATATGGTTTCTAATAAAAATTTCAATTGAATCAGAGAAGGAATCTGATTCGATATTCAGCCACAAGACTTGTAATCACATCATTACATCATCATTAGATGAGACGAATGGACCTGATCCCCGGAGTGATGTAGTTGTGGTCCTCTACTCTCACAGCTTGCCTATTGTTTATTGTTGTGAAGACACTCAAACGGGATTGTATCCCTTCTGCTCTCAATCCGGAAGAAGAAGAACTGAACGGAAATATTGCTAACACCATCAAAATATTAAATCTAAGATCAAATTTTCCACTCTACGGAAGTTAAGTCTTCTTTATACACGATCATAAAAATGTATAATTCAAGATATTTATTGATTGATAATACAATATTTGTTTGAATTAACTCGATATTTAGCGCTCATTCCAATACGTTCGCAGAATGTCTGAGCTTATCGAGGAACTTTCAGCCAAAGGATTTGAAATAGTGAAGGATGAAGCGGGTCAAGATCTCGTTAAACTGGTTTTTATGGATGAGAGTGATGAAGCTACGGGTTACGCCCTTGTTAGCCCAGAAGACGCCAAGCGCATTTTGTCTGGAAAGGCAACTTTGCAAAACGTCACCGATGAAGATGGAAAGCAAGTCCTGACGTTGGTGCCTTTGGATAATGAGGAACCGATAGATAATTTAGATGTAAGCTTTATAAATATCCTAATATTATTTATGTTAAAGTTATTTTTTTCTCTGCTTCAGATGTAAGTAAAGCCAGACAATATTCAATAGTCAAGATGAAAGCTGCAAGCCTGTGAAATATGCCACAAAATATTGTACACTTGGTTGCAATGCATAGGTAGATATGATAAGTATACAGTTGCAGTTAGACCCCAGCGTGTTTGCACATTACCGATGGCAATTCATATAAAACCGGTATCAACTTCTTAATAGTAGTTCGCGATTGCGCATCCGTGCGCTGCACTATAATGTAGTGTGGTATATCAGTGTGGTTAAGTAAAACAATACGAAGGACTTGAGAATTCGGAAAATAAATGGTTCGAAAGTAAAAAGAATCGTTGCGAATATGAGCTAAACCAATAACTTACTAGTCTAGCGTTGATGATGATGAATGTATGTATGTATGAAAGCACAAGTCTGATCCAGGGAAAGTGCCGCATAGTCGGAGACTGCACGTGGGCGAAGCTACTGTCATGTTACCCAGGCCTAGATTGATATGAGAAAGAAGAAATACACGATTGCACATCCCTGCACGGATATACTAATGAAAGACCTCTAGATAGTGGTCCAGATTTCCATTTAAAGTTGAAAACGACATAATACCTTATGTAAATGCATTTCATCCGCGGGTAATGGTCAATTGCTCTCGAGATGTGATGGTAATTTAAATGCGACAGAAGGTTTTTGGCAACTGAGTTATAATCTTTATCATCATCAAAGACCGCATTACACCGGTAGCATGTACCGAATACTTAACTGCCACTCCTGGTAACGCTTTAAAAGTCTGATACATTGCGTTGACATCGCAGCCACACACATTTAGTTAAGCAGTAATCGTGTGTTACTATGGTGCCGTATTCAGTTATAGTTTTCAATTAATCCAAAATGTATTTTATATTGAGTAGTATTTTACTTTGGTTTTGGGTCGCAGTACAGCTCAGAAACGACAAACCGCATTGTAAGATGTGAGTGAATCAACTTATTATGGCTCATTACAGTTGGTTCGAGCTTGATTTCTTTTTGGTTTTTGCGGCTGCAGGAGGTTACATATTTTGAGAAAATGTGCTTACTCTATTTCTCCAACATAACAGATGTAAAATGGGCACCAACAATAGTCGGAGAAACAAATGTGTGAAATTAGCACCCTGTACAGTGGGTGAAATCACTTGCAGAGTTTGCTTTTCAGTATCTTGCTTACTTCGTTTTACTCATTTGCTTTTCATGTTTCATGTTGCTTTGCAATCTGAAGAATTTTGCTTCGTGATGATGATCATGGCGATCATGCACGGATGTGCAATCGTGCAGCATTTATGTGCTGTACGGCTAACATCGTGCTAAATTGATTGGCCAACGGTAATGAGCTGCATGCTGAAACAAGCTGGAGTCTCACTACCATTTCTATTTTTATTTCCCCCTCATATCTGTCTAGGCCTGGGCAACCTGACAGTATCTTAGCCCACGTGCAGTCTCTGACAGTGCGGCACTTTGCCTGGATCAGGCTTGTGCTTTCATACATACATGGCGATCATGATAATTATGAAACCTGTTCAGTATTGAATGTGTCGAAAATCACGGTGTGTTAAAGGTGCTAATCCAAAATAGTTTGACTATTTTTACTGAATCCAATTTACTGTATTCATTCTGTAATTCCTAATCACCACTTGCGCACAATGTTTAATTGTGCAGTATTTTTGTTCAGCGTATGCAACACTACGCTAACTTGATTTGCCAAAGATAGTTAGCTGCATGGAGAAACAATTTGGAGTCTCAGTACCATTTTTTGATTTTCTCTTGGATCTACGTGCAGTCTCTGACTGTGTGGCACTTTGTCTGGAACAGGCTTGCGCTTTCATACATCATGCATACTATCTAGGCCTGGGCAACCTGACAGTATCTTTACCCATCACCACTTAAAATTAATTTAAAGCTGAATTTTGACTAAAGTAGTTACTTATAGAATTCTTTATAAATATCTTATTAATATTTCCAATTTTGGTTTATCTAATTTATCTTTGCTCTCTGCCCTACTTTTCATAGGTTCCCGACCCTCCTGCTGAGGATTCCATTCCCAAAACGACTTCTGCCCTGTTTCCAGAAGACGATTCAAAATTATTGGATTCAGGTGTTTCTCCCACCTTGGAAACACACACAGCACCCGATACACAGGAAAGATCCAAAGAAGATGAAAATATTCCTCCCACTGACCAGCCTACAGCTATGGATGTTACCGAAGACGTCCAACAGTTTGTTTTAAACGAAGAAACTTCAGTTGTTGATAACAAAACAGTTCAAGTTGTTACTTTGCTGGATTCTCGCGGTCAAGTTCTAGATCAAAAGCACGGTAATACTGGAGAGCAAGTGGTCTTGGAATTACACGGGCAAATGCTGTCATACGAATTACAAGGTCCTTCCGAATCTGGGGAACCGATAACGGTCAGTAGGTATAATGAAAAGTGATTTATTTATTATCAGCGTAACATTATTCAATGCATAAAATTCGGACTTTGACATCAGATCATCTAATTGACAAGTTGATTTAAACAAATAATCAAAAGAACTCTTATTTTGAGTCGAGTTTTGGCGAAACCGTCACTGTCTGAGGTCCATGCGATCACATCGCAGTGACTAGTTACGCTTTAAGGTGTCTCCAGACTGTGTTCGATTTCAGTATCACTGTAAGCATCTTGACGCGTTTGCTCAATCTTGTATGATGTCAAGTGTAGTGACGAGAAACAATTGTCGTGATGCGTGGTCGTGGAAGCGCAAGGAAGATATCATGCTGAATTCGCTCTACTCATTCACGAAACTTGATTGAACGCCTGTTCAATTCGAGGGGTTGGGACCTCGTCACAGTTTTTTGTGCTTGCTCTTCTATAAATTCCGTAGCTGTTTACATCCTGCCCTACTCTATCTGTTAGGATTTCATATTTCCATGGCCGTTACACATTCGGTACAGTAAACGATGCATTGCTGTCCCGGATGATAAGAATGTGTTGATCCACCTTTAGTTTTCATTCTGCTTACAGCAATGCAGTTTGTGGATATGCTTACCCAAATTGAGCCTCAATTATGTTTCTGCTCCCTAGTTCGACCTTAATTTTACGTGGTCCTGAAAAGGTCCGAAGTGTGAACCAATTATTCATGTCGCATTTTATTACCCAGTTTCTTTCCCATCTTTTCATCAGTCTACCTTACTCATGTCAACTGGTGATCGACCGGTCGAAGAGCAAGCTCCCGTGGATTCTGGTGTAACTGAACTGAACGATACCACATTGCCGTCAACACCGTGGGCGGGAGTAAGTCTTCCTGCACGTCTGTTGATCCACTCTGGCCGTCAATTATCCTGTGCTTCCATCTTTTAGCAAAATGTGATTATCACTTGATTTTTAATGACCGCAGTAATCATAATAAGATCCTATTGCTAATTCTCGAAAATCCATGTGTGATCTCTTTATGATTGCTGTGAATTTCGTAGGCTAAATACGTACAATAATCAAAGTATTAGCTGGCTGCGCATTTTTAAATATAACTAAGTACCAGCCTAATGGACGAATATTTGCGAACCCCAGCTACATGCTTGTTCATTATTATTATTAATATTATCATTCCGTCGTCTCCAAAACCGGATTTCGTTAATGTCCAGGCTCAATTACATTACAACCGTTTGAATCCTTGTCAGACACCCAAGCTTACTAATATCAAGTCTTGTCCATTACAATTTATGGGCTAACAACTAACTAGCCTTTTTTGACATACGCAATCGTTCTTGACGAAACTTCTGTTTATTGAACGCCATCGAAATTTCCCTTCTTTTTCCTCTCCTTATTCTTATTATTATTGCTATCATAATCGTTTCTATCGTAGATTACTTACTTATTTTACTTTTACTTTTGTGCGGCTGGCTCCACGAGTGGATTAGCCGGCTTCATTGATGTCTCGGATCGCACCAGCCCACGCACGTCGATCGGAGGCGAGATCGTGATCCAGTCTCGTTCCCACCTGCGAACTCCGTAGACGGTACGCAGACCCAGGGTGTCTACATCCTCTTTCACAGTTGACAGCCAGGTTTTCACTTGACCACCTTGCCGCCGACGCCAGGTGCGAACGGGTTTGGGGTCGAGGACGAGTTTTGGAAGTGCTGTGTCTGTCTTTCGGAGGACGTGGCCAAACCATTGCAGCCTTCGCCGTTGTATGTGAGCGGAAAGTGGAGATAGTCCGCTGCAACGCTCTCGTACGGCTGCGTTAGATACTCGGTCAGTATATCGGATGCCCAAGATTACCCTAAGGCACCAATGGTCGAACACTTCTAATGTGCGTACATCCTGTGACCTTAAAGGCCATGTCTCGCATCCATAAAGCAGTACAGGGCGGATCGCTGCTTGATAAACACGCGTCTTAGTTTTTAGGCTGATCCCGGGCTTGCGCCAAAGGGTGCCTTTCAACTGCAAAAACGCATTACGAGCACGATCGACCCTTAACTTCACTTCATCTTTCGCCTGACCATTGGGCAATATACTTGAGCCGAGGTATTTAAAGACTGGAACGTATTCGATCGGACAACCCTGGACGCGAAGTGGCTGGATGCCTGGTGTGTCGGAATAAAAAAATGCCTTGGTCTTAGCCGCGTTTATCTCAAGACCGACTTTCGCGGCAGTGGCACTAATGCGGTCTAAAACGCTTTGCAGCATTTCGGTATTGTCGCCCAGAACGACTATATCGTCAGCGTAGTCAAGGTCGGAAATCCATAGATCCGTTGAGATTACGAATGTTTTCGAGTTTAGTTCTTTCCTCATAAAGCACTGTTTGTTGCTGCGCATTTTGTATGATTTTAAACAAGTTTCCGCGACGTCCACTCAATGCGGGATGAAGATACACGTGCCAAAATAACAGTTGGTTTTACATAACCACCTAATGATATCACATCCGAGATTAGCAGTGAATTCAAATTTCGTAAACATCACACTTAGTTTGAGCGAATAATGTCTTTTTGAGCATTTCTCATCAAACTCAAGAATACACCGAATTTTAAAATGGATCTGATCAGTATGTATGCATGATGTGTGAAAGCACAAGCCTGATCCAGGCGAAGTGCCACACAATCATAGAATGCACGTGGGCTGAGATACTGTTTGGTTGCCCAGGCCTAGACAGATAGGAGAAAAAAAATAGAAATGATATTGAGACTCCAGTGTGTTTCAGCATGCAGCTCTCTACCGGTGTCAAATCAATCTAACATGGGGTGGGGATGTGTAGATCAGATCTTCGTTTCGCGCCAGTTGCTAGAACACCGACATCTGTATCAGCGACCAACCATTGTGGTGTTTGTGGATATTTGAGCCTCATTTGACTCCGATGAAAGATCCGCCCTATGGAGCTGCTTACTTCGCAATGGAATCCCGTTAAAGTACGTCGCTATCCTAATACGCTCACTCGATTGGGATGGTAAGGGCGTACGATAGCCTTTCAATATCATTCAACACTACTATGTGTGTAGGACAAGGCTGTCCAATCTCACCGTTCTTGTTCAACTTTGCCATCGAGAACGTCCTCCGGAGTGCTCTTAGTGGTTTCTCCACGGGCGGCGTTAAGCTCCTTCCAGGTGGGCGTGTCATGTACCTGGATTATGCTGATGATATTGCCTTACTGGTCGACGAACCAACATTTATCCAACAGGCATTGAATATGATGGCAATGGAGGCATCTAAGTATGGGCTATTCTTTTCGCCAGCAAGTGTAAAGTGCTCCTTCACGACTGATCAGGTGACCTGCCAAATTTTGCTATAAATGATCTTGTTCTCGATTATGTTGAGCAGTTCAACAGTCCTCAGTCTTTTTGATGCTTCAGCCAAATCTTCATGACACGTGGGGATGCGTGAAAACGGCAGCCACCGCGTCCTCAGATTTCACCTGGTGCTCAAGTTCAACCATATGGACTGGGATCGAAACGTTCAGCTCTTTAGAACAACTTTTTCTCGGCCATGTATGCATGAAATCACCAGCCGAAGTGCAAAGTGCCACACAGTCATTGATTGCGCATGGGATAAAATATGGTCAGGTTGCCTAGGCTTAGATAAATATGACAATAATTATAGAAATGGCAGTGTGACTTTTTCTCGTTTACGCATACAATAATGCCGGTGTCAAATCAATTTAGCACCGTATTAGCTGCACAATCCACAAGTACTGTACGATTGTACATATGTGTAGAGACATTGGTCTTGCTAATTTTCGCGTCGTACGGCTGTATAAATCCGCCGATTGTCAACCCGCAATACATGCAATATCTGCCCAATCCGAAAAATTACTTTGTTTCAATCATTGGACACTTCGACGAAGCTTCTGTCAGTTAACAGCAAACTAGCTTTAAATGTGTGAATGTCGGTGTTCTAACATTTTTAGCTTTTTCATTATTTTACAGTCGTGAAGTTCCATTGTTATATGTATCAAGAAGGTCTCATCCAGCCGTTTTGTTTCTTCTAGACGGTTAACAGTGCGGATGCTCCTCAAACCGCTGAGGTTCCAGTTGGTCAACAATTTACACTGACTGAAGTTACTACAATGATCGACGGAGAAGCTTTCCAAACCGTTGTGCTAGCTGATGAGAACGGTTCTGTGTTGGACCAAAAGCAAGGTCATGCAGGTGAACACGTAATAATTGAAATGAGTGGTAACTCGTTGGAGTATGTGTTCCTTGGCCCGACGGAGAACGGCGAACCAATAACGGTAATTTATATCCATTTCCTTCTTTTCCAACAATTGTTTCATCTTTAAATCAACATTTAACGTGTTCTGTGATTCTTCATGGTGCTTGTTTCTCTGTTTTACTGATGTACCTACAACGATGGCGAAAATTTGCACAGACGGCAATTAACGGTATAAGTGAGATTTCAAAGAGTTTTCCGTTGTCAACCGTTACCAGTGGTAATGTGGGTGTTCAGACCCAGATATATGTTCCGCGCTATTCGCTCTTCTTAGCTACCTTGGAGTGGACGTTCGACGTCAAATCCTGCTGACGTGACTATGTTTTACCAACCAAAATTCGTCACAGATCATGAGTTGCTCGGTTTATTATGAGTCCGTCAATTATTCTCAGAATTTTTAAACAAAATTTCATTATCAGAGCGAGATATAAGCAACAGCACAATATCTGGTCATTTTTCTATTGGGCTGTGTATTTCATCGTTTATTTCACATTATATTTGCTTTCCAGACCACTTTAATGGTTTCATCAGAACCAGATGTTCCCGAACAAGATACAGCTCACGAAGCAGCCCACATGTCACCGGTCACTTCTAGTGAAGCGATTAGTACCGCAGCTGATTGGTGTCCTCTCGGACTCCCACCTGAGTTTTATTCTGCACTGTGTCGTCAAGTGGAACACTTGATCGCCACGCGCATTCCTCGTAACCCCGATGGTTCTTCTCCGTACCGACCTGAGCCTTATCATCGCAAGTTAGGCTCATTGACGACCTACCAGGAAATGACTGTTTTGTTTCATGCTTACCGTCTTGGTTCTCGTAACGGAGAAACGCTGACACAATATGAAAATTTGAGAAATTTTGCGAAAATTTACCGTCCATCAGGCCCGCAGTCACGAGCGCTAACGAAATTCGAGGTAAATGTTAATTTTATTCTACGTCTTGCATGCTTTTTTTTCCATTTTCACTGTTCATTCGGTTTATTTTAACAGCTTGCTATGAATGAAGCCGCCGCCCAAATTTGCCGTTACCATCCTGGACTTTTGTTCCACAAGCGAGAGTTATTCCATCTGGCAAAGGATGTAGTGGAACACTCACAGAATTCCATATCTATGGAAAGAAGACGAACAATGGAACAACTTAGCCATCCACAACCGATATCGTCTGTTCTGCCGCATCATCCATTACCGCGTCCCACACCGCATCATCCGCTTTCACACGCTCCATCACTGCCCCCAACAGCTGTTGTAAGCGGCCGTGTTGCTAGCTCACAACTTGCCATGTTAGAATCACGGGGATTGAGTGGAATTATACACCCGCCCGCGTCAAGCACTGCGGTAACAAATTTACAGACCCTACCGACGTCTCGTCCAGGTGACATTCCGGTAGATCGAATGCCATCCACAACTACTGTGACAACGTCTGCCAATGCGATTGATGAAGAACGTACCGGTGCTCAGTCTTCCATCCCGGAAAGGTACGTGCTGAACGCGGCTTGTTTCATTTTTTATAAGCATTTCTATTCTTTTCATTATTTTTGTCGCTGACGGTGTGTGTGTGTGTGAAAGCACAATCCTTATCCAGGCAAAGTGCCGCACCGTCAGAGACTGCACATGAGCTGAGATGCTGTCAGGTTGCCCAGTCCTGGACAGATATGGCAAACGAAATAGAAAGAAAATAGAAATGTTAGTGAGGCTCCGGCGTGTTTCAGCATGCAGCTCACTACCGTTGGCCAATCAATTTAGCACAATGTTAGCCGCACCTCACAGAATACTGCACGATTACACATCTGCTGACGGAGTAGTTCGCATCATAGTCGAAATCCCATTTATATTTCTATTTTTGTTCTTATATAGCATTTCATATATAGCATTATGTAGTATTTCATAGTCTCATACTTGCGTTCCTATATCAGGTTTGGCCTAGACACTGACAGTATCTTAGCTCACATGCAATGTATGACTTTGCGGCAGTTTGCCTGCATCAGGCTTGTGATTTCATACATATTCATTAGATAATTTTTGCATCAATCACAGAAGCGAAACTTCCATGTCCTTTGTGATCGATGGTATAGTTGGCGGAATAAAACGCCCCGAGGAGGAATACCACGATTTAAATACCAGAACGAATTTTAGCTTGTGATTCGCCAGTGGTTTTTAACTGAATTCCGACACGCTCACGAAATGTGCTGCTAAAATCAAATGCGTTTGACTTTTCACAATCAACAATCACATACTGAATAGTCATCATAGCTTGTCAGTGCTGTGGTGCTTGTGTTGCCGTCAATGGGTACTTACTTACTTACTTTAGTGCGACTATCTCCTCCTGGAGATAGAAGATTCTTGGGAATTTGGGTACAAAGCGGCGTCCCCAGCACCACTCGGCGTTTGTTCGAGTCAGCTTCTCTAGCCATTGCACAATCAAGTGCGACCTGCAAGGCAGCAGGGAGTTGCCAGAAAGAGGTGGTCTACCAGACTCTGTTCCAGGTTGTTCCTCAGGGTTTTCTCCCGAAGCCTTTCCCGCGATCGGGTATCCCACAAGGCAGCGGAGGATTAAAATCAGGGTTTTCCTTCCCTTAGATGAAATGCCCTCCCAGGCTAACGAGCTACATCTGCCCGAAGCAAACTGGTTTTCAGGCGCCAGTCACTCGCCCTCGCCCCTTCTCCTGTTGGTAGAAGCAGTTCCGCCGGGCTCAGAGAGCCACTCGTGCAGGCCAAAAGCTGGACTCTCGGGGTAGGGCTGATTCGACGAAATGACACCTCGTATAATTCCTGCAACAGTTGTCATCTCCATCGTTAATATCGTTATCAAGTTCAACAACAAGAACAGTTCACATTAGTGATTATTCTGGTGGTTAATTATGGTAATGCCTTTTTTTCATTTTCAGTTCCTCGGTGAATTCTGGTGCACTCCCTAATAAACGAGAAATATACGGTCGAGTACGTAATCGTATAACGTGTTTTCATATTTTCATCCCACTTGCTTCACGTTGTACGAGAAATTTTGAACACTCGCTTCATTGATAACTGCTGTGCTCATTTTGGTCAGCTGCAACAGATAATGAACTCCTCGATTCTTGAACTTGTCGTTTGCTTTCTAGGCCACTCGTTTTTCATATTTGGTTATCAGTATTTAGACACTGTCACTTCTAATACAACATAGCTACTATACTGATTAATGGAAGGTTCACATAATGTTAGCTAATCCTTATTATACCTAAACACATCTTTTTCTCGAGCAATAACCACAGGCTTGCTTTACAATGATCTTTTATTATCCCAGGAGCATTGTATTTGCCTTATCTTCGCCATTCAGTTCCAATTAACAAATTTCAGTGATACATCTCGTTTTGGACATAAACGCATTCGTCTCCATGTACTACATGAATACTCGAAAGCAATACACGAGCAATGTAAAATACCAATTATAGCCTGGAGCTAAAAATGTACTAATTTTGGGGTTTTTATCATGCTGTTGTGGCCCATTGTGCCTGTTCATTTAGCACGAAGCGGTATAGATGTTATGATTGTCATGCTGTTGCAGTCATTTTGTTCCGCTATTGCTGATACACCTTTTACATATTTGTTTGGTGGGTATCAGTGTTACGTACGTTTTCTGAACCGTGCAACCGGCCAAGACTCGTACTTAGATAGTCCGATTGAGAGTCAAATGCCACATCCACTGCTGCCCCATTAAATTTTTAAAAATACCTTCCGAGGTTTCATCTCTCTACACTACCATTGATGCATTCCGTGTGTTTTGTGACCGCATTTTTACTACCCTTTCAGCTAACATCGCCCCAAGAGGACGCGCTTCGTTCGTCTGCTCTGAACCTCATTATGGAGCTTCCGCCATTCGATCTGAAGCCCAAGACAGAGTGTACCAATATCGAATTGGCTTGTTGGGAGCAAGCGAATCTGCTGGCCACTCAAGTTCCCCCACCTGGGTCCATTGAGGCGGTTTCTAATTTTCTCAACAACGAGAAACGCTTGGCCTCGGTCAGGGAGGCGGCTGCTTTATATGGACGAAATCCATCTTCTAACCTGTATTCCGTTCAAAATAGCATGTCCGCATCGTCTGTGGCGTCTTTGATTCCATACGAAGTGGCGTGCAACGAGGCAGCCACCTATTTGGCATCTGTTGTTCCACAACTGCTTACTCACCGACGTGAACTTTCTGAGTTGGCTAAAAAAGTTGTGCGCAATTCAGGTTGTCTGTTTACTAACACATCCGGATTCGATAAGATGTAAGTAGCACAATTCTGTGGAGCCCCGGCTCTGTGTTTACAATATGAAGCTCCATTCTCGCAATTCATTTTCTACATCGTGTCTGTTTTAGGCCTATGGGAGCACCTGCCTTCAAGTTTTACTGTCCCGACCAGCTTCCGGAATTAGACCTATCAGCTGCAGATCAAATTCTGACAGACCCATTGGATCGAAGTGATACTCCTGATTCGGGTTGTTGTTTGAGCCCAGTGACTCCTGAATCATCTGAACTCGCAAGTGAGTAGAGCATCCGTGTGTATCTGTTACTTGCTTTCGGTCTGGACAACTGGCACTGTGTTATATCGCTTCTTGACCCAAGCAACCTGACATATTCACAACCGAGGCGCATGGTCTGTGACGTTTAATGATGCGTATTGCTCACACGCACATGCATTTACTGTGAATCGACTTCACATCTACATGTCAATTATTAGCTTGCTCAGTGTCTGTTCTCTTTACCCTTGCCAGCAACTCTGCAAACTTTGGCTTTGTCTTGCGAGGAGTGTAACAATATCGTTGACGACGTTGCTATTTATTCTGCCACTGGAACGGATTCTTTGAAGAAAGTCCGTATCCTCAGGTGAGTCGCCATACCATTTTTGTCAGCAACAAAATTTTTTCTTTTTCTCGATTCGCTTCACACAAGCAGTGTCAAATAATGATAAATTTACAGTTTCTACCAAAGGTTTTTTGCAACTAGTAGAATCTTATTTGTGCTTCTCAGGCGTATTACCTGAGAAGCCACACAAGCAAACCTTTTTACTCAACAGTAGCACAAAGTTATTGACTGGCTCACTACTCGTTAAGTTATTTATTCACTCGTGATAACTACGATCTTTGTAATGTGTTGCTCACATCCCCCGAAATTACACTCCACTACCGGTTTCTGGCTGTTTGCCGTCATCAGGTGGAGACAGTAAGATTAGGTTCAGTGAGCCTTAAAACAGTGGATAAATGGTAAACAAGATTATATTTGAATGTCAGAAACCGGTAGTGGAGTGTAATTTCGGGGGATGTGAGCAACACATCACTATGGTCATCCATAAGCGCCTTGAGTGCTTGATCACGAATCACTGTGATTCTGTGTTTGAACAGTGGCATTCAAGTATAATCTGGTTTACGATCTTTGTAGTTTTCAACAACGGTTGGGTCCTGGATCTATTACTGCCCGTGAGGATTTTTTTAGTCCGTTACATACCCCATCAGTCGCATTTCTTCGCTCTATGTTTAGGCGGCTATCAGCATCTTTCTGCTTAAATATTAGCCATCTCGATATGTTCAGAAAATACAACCCTCGGGCCTTTTGTTTAAGGCTTTCGTTTAAAATTTGTAAATCAGTTATTCGTGTACATGCACGGATGTGCAATCGTGCAGCATTTCTGTGCTGTACGGCTAACATTGTGCTAAATTGATTGGCCAACTGTAGTGAGCTGCATACTGAAACACGCTGGTGTCTCACTGCCATCTTTATTTCTATTTTCCACCTCATATCTGTCTAGGCCTGGTAACCTGACAGTATCTTAGCCCACGTGCAGTCTCTGGCTGTGTGGCATTTTGCCTGGATCGGGCTTGTGCTTTCGTACATACATATGGATATGAATTAGTACAGTACTTTTGTTCTGTATAACTAATGCCGTACCAAAATGACTCGCTACCTTTAGCAAGCAATGTGCCGAAGCACAACGGAGTCTCGCTGTCATTTTTCTTTTATATCTGTTCGTACCTCTGTATTTATGAAGAAGGCCGGTCCTCACACAACTTCCAATAACTTAAATTTACGAGGGAATTATTTCAGACATATATTGTCCTCATGCCACTGTGTGTGGTCACAAGATCCGGGCCAGTTAAAGTGTCACATAGTCATAGACTATGCTTGGGCTGTGGTATTGTCATGTTGCTCAGACATAGATAGTTTTGTACAAGAAAAAATGACGCATAAGCTACCTTGCGGTCTCCGTTAATTTGAGACGGTGTTATTTGTGCAGTAAAAAATCTCTGTATAATTAAACATTTCGGTGCTACTCGCCAAAGTCAACTTCTACGTTCTGCACTACACTGCGGACCACAGAAGTGCCATTGTATTGTATTGTGTTTGTTGTAGTTTTGGATCTTATTTCGTTGTTATATCGCTGAAAACTATAAATGCGAAATCGCATGCATTTGCATATTTCACTTACCGGCTTTCTTTTTACGCTTTCGCTTATCTTTTTTCGCGTTGCCCAGTTCTTTGCTGTCTCCAGACTTGTGATGCCCGATGTTAATTATGATTGTGCGATCTACGAGTAACAAAAGCATTGACTAGATTTTGATGGTGAAGCCAGAAGAATACGACAAGGGCCACAAGACTTCAATGGCCTCTTGTTTATGAGTTGTGGTGTGTAACAATGCATCTATAATTAACCAAAATTCCAGCTCTATATTTCCGCAAACATTTCGGATTCCTAAATCTTTTTCATTTTAATCCGACTTAAGTGACGATATTATGATTACTAGCCCTACTTTATTTTCATTATTTCCCTTCGTTTCCACAGTCTTGCCGGCTGCGCCTTTACCGGTATTTTGCCGATTCATTTGAACCAATGTTCCAATTTGATCGAGTTAAACTTGTCCAACAACGCGTTGTGCGCTTTCCCACGCTGCTTGCATTTGCCAAAATTGAAGCGATTGAACCTGCGCAACAATCCACGTTTACTTTCCACGGAACCGCCGTTGATCGAGCAGTTCCCGCGATTGGTCTCTGTCGAGCTGGATGCGCCTCTGGTCAAGGTCAGTTGATTTTCCAACGGTTCAATTAATCCATCAGCTTTATTACATGCAAGCACTCTTCCATACACGGGTGTCCAGCCATCTAGCGCTTCAGTGTTGTGCAGGTAACCTTACGAAATGGATTTGCCACAGAATGCGAAATCAGGCTGGTTTCTTAATGATATTTATATTCCCCAATATCTATATAGGCCTGGGCAACCTGACAGTATCTTAGCCCACGTGTAGTCCATGACTTTACAACGCTGTGCATAGATCAAGCTTGTAATTTCATACATACATACTCTTCTTCGTCTCACTAATTTGTGGTGCCGTTTTTCGTTTATGAATGTCTCTTACGTTGGGCTTCCGTGGTAATTTGGCAGACTGCATGATATCCAATATAGGGTGTAACGACTAACATAAATAGAGTGCTGCGGTGTTCGTAAGTTGCAACGTTTTTAGTTTCTAGGTTTTCAGGTTAAAATTTTAGTTGCCTCGCAATTTTAGTTGTGACTTTATATTTTCTCGATCTAGCTGCTGTCTCGACAAGCTCTCGTTTGTTTATGTCCGTATTTGAAATACATCAACGGCGAAGAATTTGTTGAGGAACCATCCGAAGAAACGGTGAAAGTGCTGCAGTCTGCGAAACATCAACTTTCAACCCTGGTAAGCCGCTAGTTCGCAATATCTTCGGAATATGCGTATCACTGTGCTCACGTGATTTTTCATCTCGTCAGATCTATTCCAAATGGGAAGACGACATTGCCGGCTTTTATAAGAAAGGCTTACCTAAACGAGACACAACCCGTGTTATCGAAACTCTTGTGTTGCACGCTGTCAAACGTTGCGTGGACATTGGTCACCCGTTTGCACAATGCACATGTGTATTGGTGAGTCTACTTCCCATCCTTTTACTGTCCCTATTTAATGTGTTACCACAACGAAATTTAAGATTTCAGCACCCTGAGGTTTGTGTCTTTTTTATCATCATGTATGATCTAAATTGTTAGAACTACGCGCTGAGACCTGGTCATCCAACGATGTCGAATTATTGATATAACTACTGTGCTACGCGAAACGACTAACAGTTTTTAGTGCCTGGTCGTCAAGTAATAAAGTGTCGTTTGATAAATCGATGCCAGGTAGCATAACGCTGCTCTTTAAGGGTGCAGAAGGCACCGATTGATGTATGAAGTCAGAAGCGTAATTCAGGCAAAGTGCCGAATAGTCGTTGACTGCACGTGGGCTAACATACTGTCAGGTTGTAACGTTGTAGAATATGATCCGAATTGTGTTCAAAAGGATGTCACGTTTGTATTGAATAAGTAACGAAAATAGAATAGATACGGCATTGAGACCCCAGCATGTTTTTACCGACTAGTGCTCTGCAACGGTATTGCTAGTGTAATCCCGGATAACTTGTTCCGCATGGTCTGTGCGCAAATCACAGTACAAATTGAGATGAGCTATAGTAACTTTTGCAAACATGTATGAAATCTCTTCGCACTGACTTTATTTTTTAGGAAAAACTTGCTCTTGATTGCTCGACTCGAAGGCGCAGTGTGAAGCGTTATGCCCATGCTGGGAAAAAAGATTCTTCTCTCAGCTGCTTGACGTAGATCACGCTGATAGCATACAAATGCCACCGACCAGCGGAGTATTGCCTGTCGCTTTGAACGCTGTAGGACAGAACGATTTTCATTAATTGAACTGTTTATTCAATCGAAACGCTGTGAAGCACGAGCTCAACGTGCACTTGCACGGATGTGCAATCGCGCAGCATTTCTGTGCTGTGCAGCTAACATCGTGCTAAATTGACTGTCCACCGGTAGTGAGCCGCATGCTGAAACACGCTGGAGTCTTACTACCGTTTCTATTTTCTATCTCATATCTGTCTAAACTTGGACAACCTGACAGTATCTCAGCTCACGTACGGTCCCTGACTGTGCGGCGCTTTGCGTGGACCAGGTTTGGGCTTTCATACATGCATTCACTTAAGATGTAACTCCATTGTTGACGTCGACCGGAGGCCAACAAACAAACAAAACCATCCGGCAAAATGTGATTTTCGAAATTTTGCGTGTCTGCGCTTCAAAATTACTTAACGGCATCGTTTACCAATCGAAATAGACAATTTTAAAATCGGTTGATAATTGCACCAGGTCTATCGAGGCCTAATCTCTTCTCCCCGACGCGGACAAATAAATCCTGGCAGCCACACCTCACAAAGAAAATCGCATAATTTACTCATCCGGATTTATCCCCTACCTCCCTTTTTTAATTGTGCCCGGTGGATTGTAATGTTTCACTGCTCGTCAATTTATCATTTTTATTCAACGCTAATTTGTTACTATCGTTGTTAAACAACGCAAACCACCAGTCTATCAGTGAGCGAACAAAGCATTAAAAATATGACATTTTCCGCTTGTTACTCGATTCGAACACCCGTCATATCAATTTTGGGCAAACCTTTCTTATTTATTACATCAAGGCGCGTCGTGTGGCAGAGGATTTTCTCTCCCCGAAAATGCTCGACGATGAATACGAAGATGATACGGCAGAAAAGATGCAGCCGGTTGACGAGCCCAGCGAGGACGAAGAAAATGTGGATAGTGAAAGTGATTTAGAGGAGGACGAAGAATCGGAACCGGCCAAAACATCAACCGTTGACGATCAAATAGCCGATGGTAAAACTGTGGACAAACTCAGTGTTGCTGCAAAACCAAAGTTGAAAAAGGGTATTGTGACCGAGGCATCTGTCGCTGAACGTGAAGCGCAAGCTGCGGCGGAGAATTGGACGTTGCTACCTGATGAGCCTTCTGATCGATTAATTAATGTGGTTGGGCAAGCGCTGCGTCATGGCAAAACCGTAGTCTATGCTGTTATTAGGACAGCAGCGAGACAGCCTGATGGTGAACTAATCCCGGTTGGGGGTGGCTTAGGTGTCACCAGTAGCACCACATGTGCTTCTCCCACTGCGTACTCAAGCAAGCCTACTCCCGTGCAAGTTGAAGTGGAATCTAGCTCTCCAGCTGCCCAAGAAGAAGGTACGTTGTTAATCGTTTTTCTTTTTAACATCTACTTAAAAAAGGGCCAATGTATTGCGTGGATGTATGTATAATGGAAAGTGGTTAACAAAGCTACACCCTAAGCTCACTGTTTAATGGTGTTCTTACGCAAAACAACGATCTTCAAATACAGAATTAATACCGTAATTTTATTTCACAGCCCCAGAGGAGATCCATGTATCAGTTGAAACAATTCCTAGCTCGCTCCCAGAACGACCTGTCAAACCGTCGCAATCAGCTAAAAAGTCTAGTTCCGGACCGAGGCGTTATTCACAGAAAAAGGTTTTACAACCTTCCCCTGCACCTGAACCTCCAGTTTCCAAGCATTCTAGACGCCCGGGTCTTCTATCTCGTGGTACACCTTCCAAGCCCGCAACTCCTATCAAGGCATCAGTCTCGACGTCAAAGCTCCCAACTGCCCCTGCTTCTCTTCCATCGCTATCGATTGCGCATACAATGACCACGGACTCTGTTTCTGCTCCGCTTCCATCAACGTCCAGTATTCAACCGGAACCTCAAACCCAACCGGTTGTTTACACCATTCATCAACGACCATTGCTACCTTCAGATTATATCATCAAACCCTCTCGATCGGAATCCCAGCCAGCCTATGTGGTGCCCACGAGTGCTTTGCAACGTTCCGTCAAACCGAAGACTCCCGCTCGCCGTGGCCGCCCGCCTTCCACTCAAGCTGTCACTAAAAAGTATGCATTTTTACTGCTCTCTCTAAAACGTTTTTAGAGAGTTTTTTCTCGTTAATATAAATTGAACTTGGGTATATCTGATTTAGTGGCACATCTGTTTGATTTCTTTCAATGCGTGTAACTTCGCTGTTGTATTTGCCTCTTTTTGTATTTCATACTCTTTGTATCCTTTATATCAAATTTTGGGTTTTGGCTTATCATGATTTTATGGTTGTCAAGATTTGGTTATTTCAGTATGTCTGAGAAAGAACTAATGGAATTGGATTGGCATTTGTCCCTCTGGTTCTCAACATTAATCAACTGTGATTGAGCTTATTTTCTTGCATTTCGGTACCTTGCTGCAATTCTCATATTCTACAATGAAATGCGTATTTCCTTTTTACCTAGAACTCCAGTTACACCGCCTGTACAACGTCCAGCGCCGTTGCTGCCCCCGCACTCGCCACCCCCATCCAGCATGCACATGTCCACCCGCGATTCGAATCGTTTGAAACGCTTCAATGCTTACGGTATAATTGAAGCAAGCACTGCTACTACTCCAGATAAACTATCCGCCGCATTACCCATGGACAGCGTTGCTGCCAAAAAGCAAGTTGAAGTGATGTGTGATAAAACTCAGAATGTCACAGTGACCCCGGTGAAAACAAAACTTGAAGCAATCGATCCACTGGAAGCCAGTGCCCGCGAAGATGCCATGGTTGTCCTTTTGGATACCTGCGAAGCCGTATTAGCCAGTCCTCAAAAACCAACTGAGATTCCAGCTAATTCGGAAGAAGAAACTCTCGCAGTTAACCTTAAGGCAGTTGCAAGGTCACGCAGACGTCGAGCACATCAGCAGAGTCCAATCGCCTCTCAACCTGTACCGACCACACCACCGGAAGCTGATAACGCGAAACGGCCACGTAGAATGGAAACTTCAACGCCTGTCGGAGACGATGCGGCTGATACCTCACGGGTTGGTGCACACAGTATCACTGAACTAGGATCGGTATGTGGTTTTTGCTTGTGTATTTTTGATGCCTTTCAATGTCGGACTGGCGTTTCTTATACTACGTAGAATGCATCTCACAGAACCATCTAACAATGGCCGTTTATAATACAATACAATACAAGCTATCTCCGCTTACAGGCTATACTATATCTTTCCTTTTTGTTTAAAACTGCATTAACGTCTAAATAAATTGATTAGTATTACTCGATAATGTTAGCATGGATATACACTTGAGCGGTACTACACACCGTGTTAAATTGTTATTGAACTTGATGCGGAAACACGGTGAAATCTCCCTTCCATTTTCCACTAGATCTGTCTAGTGATGACCAGCATGGCTGTATTACATCCCGCGAGCAGTTTCTGACTGCGGCGCTTTCATACACACGCGCGCGGATGAGCAATCGTGCTGCACTTATGCACTGTGTAGCTAACCGTGCTAAATTGATTTGCCACCGGTAGTGAGCTGCATGCGAATACACACTGGAGTCTCACTGCGATCGCTATTTTCCTTGCTCGTATCTGCCTAGGCCTGGGCAATTTGACAGTATCTTAACCCACGTGCAGTCTTTGATTGCGCGGCACTTTTCCTCTATCAGGCTTGTGACTTCATACATGCATACATATATACATTCAATAGCCTAACGGACCCTTCCATTTTCTTTATTTTATTGACCATTGACTGTCAGACGGCACCCTGGACCCTACATTTTTGTCCAGTTATTCCTGCTAATAAGTTACCTAAACGGCATTTACTTTTTACGTTAAATCTACATCAAGCTTGCTGTCTTATACATGTATTCAACGTTTTACCGTTTTCCAGGTTGTCGATTATGACCCACTGCATTTTATTCGCTGCCATGCACGTGACAATGACCCGCTAGATTGCAAAACCAAAGTTTGGCGTTGCGCTTTCGAGCCAAGCCTCGAGGATCCCAATCAAACATCTACCATTGTGGCTACTTGCGGCGGCGAGTGTGTTTGTTTGATTGACTGTCGCTCTGGTCGAGTGATGAAACGTTTCAAGCATCTAAACGAAGTAAGCTTTTTAATTCGCTTCCCTCCGCTGTTAATAAAATAAGCTATCTCAGCTGGCAATTTTTCGGTACTACTTTATCAGTTTTGTAATGTGTTTGATTATTTAAATCACGAAATAGTGGAAATGTCTGATGACCGGGTATTTGCCGAAGCACCGCAACTACTACGGATTGTGTGTAATGTTTAGCAGCGGTTGTCTTTTGGCTTTGTCTATGTTACACCCGTCTTGGTTATGCAATGGTCATTGCGGTTTATAGGTCGCGCCTTAACATTAACTTTATGCGGTGCACCATACCACACTTTGCTCGCAAAGCCTATTAAAACTTCGAGTAAAGCAGCAGGATAATAATTCTATCTTAATCCATCGCGTTCAAAAAGCGCACCGTCGCTTCGAGATTGGTTGTTAGTATTTGTCTTTTCGTTTGTTGTCTAAAATGAACATAGAAGACCGTGGCGATATAGCAGCTTATTGACTGAGAGTTGCCAAGCTTGAGGCGGGTAATAACCGGCCAATGATACCTGAAAATCTCTCCCACCGTCGGAAGCAGCCGCAGGCGCTGACCTCTACGCCAGTCGAGCCATAGCGTTTAACCAGTATCTGCCTTTTTCATGTTATTATTCACAGAAACGAGATGGAGTGTCCTCTCTCTCTCTTCGCGGCACAATTGGAACCAAATGAACAGCTAGGCTGAGACATTTGGACAACGATGCCAGCACGAAGTTGAATACAACTTCAGACTGCCTAACGGACTCCGGCTGTTTTCCGTGAGGTTGATCCTAATGTCTTTCCGTGATTAATGTAGCCGCAACGCAGTGGCGGTTTGAGATAAGGGCTTTCCCTCTCCTCGGTGTACAGCCTTCATGGTTTACAAGCTCCACTTTCCTGTAATTAATTGGTTTTGAGACCCCAGTCAACCGCTTCGCCTGGTCTCCTGTCAGTAGAAGCAGTTCCGCAAGATCACACGACCCCGTTTGCAGGCCAGGAGTTGGTCTGTTCTTTTTTCTTCCTAATATATGTATAGGCCTGGGCAACCTGACAGTATCTTAGCCCACGTGCAGTCTCTGACTGTGCACACTTTGTCTGGATCAGGCTTGTGCTTTCATACCATAATCTGGATACAATCAGGAGACACTGATGCCGACAACGTATATTGTACCCAATTTGATCTATAATGTAGTGTTGATATAATCGCATAATCGCCTATGATGAAGCTACTAAAGTTATTTACTGTTTGTGCTTGCTAATTTTTTGCCTCTTCAAACCTTCCTACGACACCTCGCTTGATCCATTGTGTGGTTCACAAATGCATCGAGTTCTTAATTTGTATTCATCCTTCGCTACAGGAATTCTATTCGCTTGCGTGGACCACCGTAGAAATGGCTGTCGGACACAGAACCAATCTGCTCGCTGCAGCGGGCAAGTTGCGTGAAATCCGTTTGCTACACCCCGAACAATTGGTCTGCTACGCCGAGATGCGAGGTCATAAGGACGATGTCGCGTGCATGATTTTCCATCCAGAAAAGCCAACCATTTTGTTCTCTGGAGATTCCAAGGTGCGTACTTGTCATTGATTTGCCGGTGCGGAAACGCGCTGGAAACTTTCGGGTATCTTAGAATACATGTAGTCTATCACTGTGTGGCACTTTGTATGGCTTGTGGTTTTCTACTTAAATAAGACCCGGAATTCCTAAATGCATTTCATTCTCGAGTCTTTTTATATCGGTATGTTTATTCTCGATGTATTACTAGTTACATCACGAATGTATTGAAATAAATGAGTATAATGCGCGAACCAGGGGGCCAGAAAACTGTCACGCTCAATGAACTTGTCGCGTTGACTCTGAAAATATGTAAACGATAATAGTGACGAGACGGCAGCGAGTTTTCGTCTTTTAGCTACTACTTGTGGCATTACATTTAGTATTATCGCCTATGTGGAACACAACTGTCTAAATACACGCGCTGTTACCTGGCGATTTCAGTTCTAGATATTCTAACCGACAATGGTAGCAGTCACGAAAATGATGAAAATTCTCAAAATCGGTTTCCTTCTCTTGCCAGTAAAGATTTGCACAGTCACTGACTTAACTGAATTTATACATTCCATCTAAATCTTTTCCACAGGCCATGATTTATGTGTGGGATATTGGTATTCCATCTGCTCCGGAATATCGCACCCGACACCAACTTCTCATGAAACTGGCTTGTCCGAGACCGCAATTGAACCCCGTGCTGAATTTAATATTCCTGCCCAAGTTCGAAACACTGGTTGCTGGGTGTGAAGATGGTATTTTCTCTTGGAATTTCTCCGATTTCCGTAAACAGAAATCGAGCGAAGAAAGGTATGTTGACAGATTGTCCTGATTCCACCGATGATGCAACCCTACCGCTGGCTAATTTCGCTTTTGTTCAATCTTGTAGACAACCTGATCTCGAAATGAAGATCCCTACTCGGCACGAACCATGTTTTGATGGATTGGCACGATTGAGCGACAACTTGATCGTCGTGAAGTGTGTTGAGGAGGGTGAACTTTACGTGGTCGATTATGCGCAGGTATTGTTTCATAATTCGGTTAAGTTTCACATGCTCTTACTGTGGATGTTAAAGTTGAATGCGTTCTAGTACTTTGATTACAACAACATTCATTTGAATCTCATTTCGTCACGAGTGACTGTTTCTGGTATATCGACTACAAATACAAATCGTGGGCGATGTTGTCGTGTTTGTAGTATGTCTGTTTTAAAACAGTGTGATCTCGCTGAACAGTGACTTCAAACTTTTTTGCGATTTCCAAATTAGCGGGTCCTGTGCGTACTTTCTTACCCGATGCATGGGAGCACAGCTGTGACGCTTCATGGGTCATTTGGACGAATCCTTCATCTATCATTTCATTTTAGGTTTCTCAACGAATCAGACGCTCCACCCCGAGCAAAAAGCCAGTCCCTGTGGAAATTCGTGGTCAGTTGCGTTGGCAGAATACGGATGAGATTTACATCAATGTCACCGCTTGCAGCAATCTCTACACGGTGGTGTGTGGTGATAATGAGGGAACCATTTGGCTCTATGATCTGCAGAAATACGTTGAAGAGGATTCGCGCAAATTCAAAGTGAAACCCATAAAAGTACGTGTGCGATATTGGCAGCGAACGGTCATTGGAATTTTCTGTGTATCCTTAATATGCTTTAGCATCATCAGAGACCGGTAACAATTACCAAATGCTCAACTATCACCATGAAAAAAGTAAAATCCTAAAAGATGGGGAGGCTGGGACTTAATTATTAGATGGGGTGCCTACTTCTCGAATGGACTATGCATTCAATCAAGTTTTGCGAACGTTTATAAATTATTGAACGCTTTGTTATTGCTGCTATCTTTTTCCTTTGTGTCTAGGCTAGGGCAACCTGACAGTACCTCAGACCACGTACAATCTTTAACCTTGCTGCAATTTGCTTGGATTCAGGATTGTGTTTGATACGCCATAAATCGTATACCTTCTTTTTTCGTCGTCAGATTTTGGAATGGCCCGAGTGTAGTGTCGGTGGTGCCAAGGATGACGACGCTCCGATGAAGGAAAGCATCACATCCGGATTTAAAAACCCCGTCGTCAATGCGACCGATATTAGCCACGATGGACAATATCTGGTCGCAGTCACCGATAACAATTTAGTCTGTATCTGGAAATTTTCCGGATAGATTTATGTCGTTATATACGTTTTATATCTATGACTGTTATTTCTATTGTACATGTATCTTCCCTCTGCGTAAATATAAAATTCTATCAAATGAATATTGCTGTGATTGTAGTGGTTTTGTGGTACAAGTCTCATTTGCCAAGCATAATTTGTCTTGGGAAGTTTCAGGGAAATATCATATTTGTAGGTTTTGGTTCTTGATTCTGATTGGTCCATGTTGTCTCCCTAAATAATATAAATACAGCCTGTAACAGCTGTTTGCGTGACAGATCTGTTTTTATTCTCGCTCATTTTAGTGTTAAGCCTAGTTAGTCAACGGGGGCTGATTGTGCATAAGGTTTCTAGTGTATCGCTCAGGAGAGTAATAACAACACTTGAAATCGCAAGATTTTCTTAGAAACCAGATGATAGCCGTCTGGTTAAATTGCCTGATTAATTGGCGCATTTTATTTCGACAATATCATTAACGCATGCATTTAACCGTTGATGGTACGTCTAAAAGCGGCATCTACATAAACACCGATAATACGTTTTCAGTTCTGTTGTGAATCCAGACTGTTCGCGGTTGGGTTACACCAAATTGTAGTGGACAGTGGTTGTGGGAAATCGTTATATCAAGACCATTGTTCGTATTCCATTGGTGATCATGTATGGTATGGCATGAAAGCACAAGCCTGATCTAGGCAAAGTGCCTCACAATCAGACTGCACGTGTGCTAAGATACTGTCAGTTTGCCCAGACACGGCTAAGATACTGTCAGACCTAGACAGATAAAAAGAAAAAAGAACAGGAATAATAATGTAATAAAGTGCAACGTCTATAGACCGATACACTCGATTCAAAAATCACCGGCTTGAATGATTCGTGATCTTAGGCGCCGCGTAATCCACGTGGTTTTGTGTAACAGTATTTATTGAAGTAGTTTCATGGAGTGGAACAAAATGCACAGGAGCGACGCGATGGCATGCAGAGTGCTGCTTCAGACGGAAGCGCTAATCAATCTCACGTGCACCGATGGTTCATCAAAAGAAAAACGCGAGATTTTTGGAAATTTTATCAAAAATAAATGCATAAACTTGTCAACAATAAACTAGTATATTACCAAACGACCCACAAGAGAAAAATAATTCAAGTCCACGGCAAAAATTTCGAGTGAAGCAAGCAGCCGATTGAGGCATATCCTAGAAAATAAAAAACAACAAGCTTCTGTCTCTTCAGCGGGTAGTTGCGTGGGTTCAGCAAAGAGAAAAGTTTCAATAAATCACTCAAACGTGGAGAAATTCTCCCGTGTGCTAAAGAGATGGGTGCATCGAAACCTTCGAGCTGGCGCCATTGTGGAGCGGAACTGATCACATACGCGGCGAACCAGTAGAGGACCGGGCATGAAGAAAACAGAATGCGCGTGAGCACCTGACGATTGAATGAAATAATACAATCGATAGAAAAGTTACGTAGTTGCTCGTTTATAAATTTGTGTAAAACGATAAGCAACAATGAACTAGGGATTATACATCTTACCCTGGTGTGTGTTTATGTTACAGGAAGAAACGCTGACTGCGGTTGTGCAAACTATATCTGATCTGACCATGCGACGAAGCTCGATTGGTAGAGCGTAGGCAAAATAGACACAATAATATATTTGTATCACACTCTCTTATATCTGATTACCCTTCATAGCTCATTCAAGTACCGATTGCAGATAGAGAAGCTGTTGTGAATTTGTTTGGGTTTGAGTCCCCTATCAAAAGAGGCATGCATGAAATTGAAAATTTGGAATAACGCAGAGACCGAGCGGATGCACGGGGGTTGAGCTACGGGCAGATTTTCTAGCCCTCGATGTAAAGTTATGAATGTAATAAAGACAAGGAATCTGCAGTGTGTAGTAGGTAGGCAATTTGCGGGCATTGAAGTAGGGCGATGTCTATGCAATATGAAGTATAGCATGAAACAAGCCTATATGCACCGCACTGTCAGAGACTGCACCTATGCGAAGATACTGCCCAGGCTTAGACAAGTATGAGAAATGGATAATGACCATGACTCGATCGTGTTCCCGAAAGCAGTTTATTAATGTTGACAATTCAATAGGGTAGGTTGTTACCTATGCAGTGAAAAGTATTGTACACCTAAAAGTAAGTACAAATTTTGAGGTTAGTATAAGACAGAAGAAGACAAGTATAGTAAATCAGCTAGCACGATAGTTCAGTCCGGCAATGCGACAGAGTCATTGGCTGCAACCGAGCCAGGCTCAAGACTGATCTCTAAGAAATTGACAGTGAGGTTGAGAATACCTTTAGTTTATTGCCAGTGGCAATAGAAGTAACACAACATTCCAAATATAGAACAGGAGCACTACACAATTGGACATCCATCATCATGCTGTATAGATCTGGAGTCTGACAAAGTGTCAAACAACATGAAGCGGGAAAAGCATATGAGCAAACACGTGAACAAAACCAGGCGAGCAAAATATGTCAGAGTCTAAAAAGCAGCTTTTTGTAGTTCGCTGTATGCAATTTTGTTTTTTATGGTACAGTAGAATAACATAAAATTATGACACGCATAATGAACAATCTTTGTTCCATTGGCTTCCGTATGCAGTCATATCACGTAAGGTCCCCAACCAACTATTAGGTGGATATTTTGGACGCAGCCCAGGCGAAACATATCTCTCTGAGTCTAACGCTACGGTGAACATCTTCACCAGACTGTGTCGCATAACTGATATAAGCCCGATTGTTGTTCCTTGTCGCAGTACTCCTGTGCTAAAGGGCTAACCGTGCTAAATTGATCGCCCACCGTTAGTGAACTTCATGCTGAAATACACTGGTGTCTCATTGCCATTTATGCTTTTTATATCTGTCTAGGCCTGGGCAACCTGACAGTATCTTCCCCCATGTGCAATCTCTGGTTGTGCGGAATTTCGCCTGGATCAGGCTTGTGAGTTCATACACAATCTGTCGTTCCCTGGCTTTGCGAATGAGGCGCTGTGTGGCGATGGGACATTATTAAAGCGTGTCCCAGCCATCACAAACGAACTAGCATCACCACTCCTCTCAATCCGCGGACTCTTTGTCATAACAGCAGACACCGAACGCGAGCTATCTTTTGCCATTAACGGTTATCAATTATAAGAAGACGGGCATATTCCGTTCGTATATACAGGGTTGAGTAGCAAGAGAGAATAATGGTACGAAAGACTGCATTGTAAACTCGACTATAATATAAGGCGAAAGATCGCATCGTGAAGATTAGCGAGTGCTACACTAACTTTGCGTACACACTGAGATCTCGCCCTCAACGCAACCATCAGCGAACAAAACTGTATTATTATTATTAGTATTATTTCACACAAGTCTTTACAGACGGTGTGCCAACAAGTATACCATGAAGAAGGTACATGATGAGAGAAAAAAAGAACCATGGAATCCACTTCATCCACAACTCGCTGTCAAAATCGAACAAAACTGTGGTGGTAAACGAAGCTATCAGTCAGTTTATGATTGCTATCACAGATAATCAGACTCGGGAGACAATCGCTCTAATCATGGTAAGTATTCGAAAGTTTTGTGCAAAGCACATACCGTGGTTTGAAGCTTCGGGTGCCAGACGGTTCAGAGTCATTTGCTAGGAGCCGAATGCCATTCACATACTCTAGACCGGTAGCCCTATCATCCGGAACAAGTTTAACTCCCGCGAAAGGTAAATTGGCCGAGGGGCAAACCAGTGAACGGGTAAATAATATTAAAAAAGAAACAACTTATTCATAGCTTGCATCAAAATAAAAGATGGAACAGAACAAATTGTGTTAGACGTACTAGCGAAATGGCTACAATACGCAGGACGAAAATTGCATTTAAACCCAACGCACGATGGCTATGATCAATTGTATGCCGAGCAATATGTTTTATGTAGCATAGGATAACATCTAACAAGCAGTTCAAACATTCATTTAGACAATCATTATATATGTTGATAGAGTAATATGATTGAGTGCGTACATATAGCGAAAAAAAAGAAAAGTTGTCATATGAGAACAACAGGAAACTTACCTGAACATTTATATGGGTGATTCCATACATCATGAGAAATAGCATATGAAATATGTACGGAACCAGTTGTCGATCCTTCTCGCATTCAGCTCGTAAGCCCAACGTCAAGTAAGCTCTAGGGGCGCGAGAGTAAAATGACGATGCACAAGCAATGCCAAGCACAACAACCGGCGCGGTCAGAAGAAAATTTGGTATTTGTTTTAATTCAAAGTATCCAAAGAGCCGGACATTCCAATAACTTGACTGAATATGTGAATAGGATAGAGGAGTGTCGGAAAGACACCAGGGAGGAGAAAGTTTCGAATAGTTTTCCACAGTGGAAAAAGATAGAGAGAAAGGAAACCGATAACCAGATTCGATTCCGAACTGTATCAGTTCAGTTGCTGGTGGCTTTGGTAAAATCCAATCTGCCAATCCAAAAGGCAATTTCGAGCAGTACAAACAGTAAGCGTATGCTTGAAATAGGAAGAATGGTGCGATGCAAAGCAAGCACATCAAGGTATACGGAAGAACGATAAGTGACAGTTTACACCACCAAGCAAAACAAGCCCATACAAATGACAAAGATGATCGTATTGTCGTTGCAGCAGATTGCTTGTTCCAAATCAAGCCTCCAATGCCACTTGTCCATAATATATAAACCAAGTATCCAACATTTATTAACCCGTTGCTTCTGCATGCGCAAGTCAGTGAGAAGAATACAGAAGCTAAAAATGTTTGGCGCTTTTCGTAGAAAAGTAAACCGATCAATAAAAGAAGAAAAAAGAGTGATTCAGAATATACTGTGCAGAAAAATATCAAAGCCGGATTAACACAATATAGAAGAGCTGCGCAATAGCTCACTCTTTGGGAACCCAGAACAATTAAACTGAGGCGATAGAGCAACACCGTAGTTATCACCCCACAAACCTGATTAAAAAGTATGCCGCATACCAAAATCAGTAAATCGGAACTCAGCAAATCTTTGAATAAAGGATGCGTTAATTTTTCGAAAAAATTCAGAACAATAGGAAGTAAAGGGAAAAACGCTAAAGACTGTTCATAAATATAGCCCCAACGAGCAATAAAGCAGAAATATATTGCATCCCAGCGACGATAGCCACGGAGAAAATAGGAAAGAACAGAATTTATAGGCGATGACAAATCTGAGGATGGCGGTTGAAAAGCATCAGCTGCGTGATCAGGAAACGGGGCAATTAGGATCTGCAAAATATTACCGGAAGCAACAGCAAACCTGCATGAAAAATACAAATAAACGTATGAGAAATGCGTAGCGGATCAACTGTAGTTCAGCTTTGAGCATATTGGTTGAAATTTAGGGCTAAAAGACAAAAAGAAATAGGTTGAACAATCAGAATAGCCACAAAAGATCATAATCAATGTTAATATTATCATCATAGCCACAAAAGATCATAATCAATGTTAATATTATCATCAATATGATATATAGAGATATAGGTATATTATATATCGGTCGCTATATATAAATATTATATATATACTAGATCGAAAGCGACATCAAACCAGATTATTAAACGTAAACTGGTTGCCAGTTTGAGAACCGACAGGGAAAGTTGGTGGAGTTCTAAAGCTACGGAAATGGAATCTGCGGCAGCTGTAGGCAATTTCAGAAAATTGTTCCAACTCATCAGAATAACTGGAAGCGGGCGACCAGGCATCAGTGAGTTGATACGTGAAGCAGATGGTTTGCCAGTTTTTAACATGCACAGACGCATGGAGCGATGGGCAGAACATTTTGAAGCACAGTTTAACTGGCCTTCTGCACCCACTGATTTCGAGAATACGGAACACTGTACCCCATGGTCGATTTCTCTTGAGGTTCCGACTCAATCAGAGATTTACAGTGTAGTCCGGAGCCTTAAGCGCCATCGGGCATCAGGTGCTGATGCTTTGCCTCCGTCATTGTTCAAAGATGGCGGTTTCGCTTTAGTTCGTGAACTTCAAGCGCTGTTCGCCAACATATGGGCTGAGGAACGCGTTCCGATCCCTTGGAGAGAATCGGTAATTGCTCCGATTTTCAAAAAGGGACGGCGCGATTCCTGTGAAAATCATCGGGGTATCAGTCTCATTTCAGTAGCTCCTAAAATACTGGCGTCCATTCTGCGTCACCGATTGAGTACCAAACGGGAAGAGCAAATCCGTGAGGAGCAAACTGGGTTTCGTGCCGGCCGAGGGTGCATAGATCAAATTTTCACACTCCGTCAGTTACTGGAGCAACGCCACACTTTTCGTAAACCAACTATCGTGGTATTCCTTGAAATCCGAGCGGCATTCGATTCAATCGATCGTGAAAGTCTTTGGAACTGTCTACTGAGACATGGAGTGCCCGAGAAGTATGTTTGGATCTTGAAAGCATTATATTGCCAAATTTCGGGCAGGGTTCGAGCGTACGGACAATTGTCTTCCTCGTTCAATATCTCCAGCGGGGTGCGGCAGGGCTGCCCTATCTCGCCGTTCCTTTTTAACTTCGCGATAGACGATGTCCTGAGAAAAGCTTTAGCTGGACTGGTGGGCACAGGTGTTGAACTTCTGCCGGGTGAGCGAGCGACCGATCTAGAGTATGCCGATGACATCGCACTTCTGGGAGATGACCCTCATATAATGCAACAAGCCCTGGACCGCCTGGCACTTGGAGCTTCAAGGTATGGCATGTGCTTTGCGCCTAACAAGTGTAAAACACTTACCCAGGATTGGAGCGGCTCTCTTCCAAACCTAACTGTGTGCGATGTCAATCTTGAATTGGTCGACAGCTTTGTTTACCTTGGCAGTTGTATCTCCGCTGGCGGTTGTGTCGAGGACGAGATCGTGTTCGCAAAGCGGGTGCAGCGTTTGCTAACCTTCGCCACCTGTGGCGTCGACGCGATGTTTCACTCCATACTAAAGGCCGAGTGTACAACGCAGTTGCGCGTGCTACACTCCTTTATGGCTGCGAAACCTGGTCTATTCGAGCGGAAGATGTCCCTCGGCTTTCTGTTTTTGATACCCGTTGCCTGCGTAGAATTGCTCGCATTCGGTGGCAGCATCGTGTTACAAATATAGATGTCTGCAAGCGGGTGTTAGGACCAGGTGGCCATGGACTGAGAGAAATGCTTGCTCGATTGCGATGGTTGGGACATGTATTAAGAATGCCTACTCACCGTTTACCGTACCGCGCCTTATTCGCAGAGCCTGACAGAAGCTGGGAGAAAAGATCGGGTGGCCAGTCCATGACGTGGCGCGTTGGGATGAAGAAACTCACCGTAGCGCTAGGCTCAGTTGGGCGTATTCGTTTGCCTGGGTGGGGTCCAAAAGCTCAACCTAATAGTTGGCTGGAAACCTTACGCGATATGGCTACAAACCGAAGTCAGTGGCGACAGCCAGTGTATTTTATTATGTGTGTCATAATTGTTATGCGGTATTATTTTATATAAAAAAACAAAAAATCGCATGCAGTGAAACTACAAAAACAAGCTGCTTTTTGCGCATTTGCTTTTGCATATTCCGCTTGCCTGCTTTCCCTTTTTTCACGCGCTTGCTTATCTGCTTTTCCT
>JACCGJ010010773.1:0-34903 GCA_013407085.1 Atriophallophorus winterbourni | reverse complement strand
ATAGTCAATAGTTTTATTGTGGTAATAAAAGCTGATAGCTTGTAAGAAACCACTGGGTGGTGTGTACAGAGGGTCGCACAAAGCGTGCTAAAAAGCATACATGATGAGATAAAAACGGAGGCAAATAGGCCTTATAGCGGGCCATGTTCGCGTATAGCATACACCTTGATTGGACATTTGTGGCTTTTTATAGGGAGAAGTGTCAGCCCAAGACACATTTCCACCACGTCCTCCAGTGCATGACGGACTTGCGGACGGTTGCTTTGGCGTGAGCAACGTTGATGCTTGCAAGCTGGGGAGAAAAGACTGGAAAAATGTTAGTTATTTATGGATATGTGAGTGGTATGTAGTATAATGGGGTAGAACGGAATGGCGAAAGATAAACAAGTCAGTTGAAAGTTGATTGCCAAAGGTGTTTGTCTAGACGTTGCTTAAACGAAGACAGTGACTCAGCACATACCACCTCCGGCGGGAGAGCGTTCCATACACGGCATATGCGAAGGGGTAGAAAATACCGTCGACTGTTCAATCGGCTGTTCTGATGAGCAATCTTGAGATTATGCCCACGATGATTACGTCGATTGGATAGAGGCATCAAGGACTTGCAAGGGTGGTGATTCTCTGTGAGAATGCGAAAGGTCAAAAGCAAATCTCCGCGGAGGAGTCGGTAGCGGATTGAGAAGAGGCCGCTATACTGCAGCCGTTCTTCGTAGGACATGTTTTGAAGGCCGTTGATGAGCTTTGTTGCTCGCCGTTGTGGCTGTTCGAGGGCGTTCATGTCTTGTTGGAGCCACGGATGCCACGCACTGACTGCATATTCGAGCGGGGGGCGGATGTAGGCGGACAGTAGCTGTGGGAAGAGTCGTCGGTCAAAGCGTCTGAGAAGTCGCCTCAGAAGACCAACACTGTGGTTTGCGGTTCTTGCAGCCTTGTTGCACTGGCTGGAGCAGCCCAAGTCGTACTGTACGATGACGCCGAGGGCGCTTACCTGGACCACATGGCGCAAAAGTTCGTCCCCCAAGTGATAAGCGTAACGAACAGAGTGTCGAATGGTCAGAATGTGGCATTTTTCTGAGTTGAACGGTAAATTGTGTTCTAATGACCACTGATAGAGGCGGTCGAGGTCACGTTGCAGGATTTGATGATCTTCGAAGCTAGATATACGACACCAAACCTTGAGGTCATCCGCGAAGAGTAAAAATGAGCTTGATAAGATCATGCTGATATCATTGATGAATATAAGGAAGAGAGTGGGTCCGAGTACGGATCCCTGCGGAACCCCACTGGTTACCGGGAAACAGTCTGAATAGGCGTCTTTGACGCGCACACACGATGGGCGATCTTGCAGAAATCGGCTGATCCACGTCAACAAGGGGTCATCGATTCCGTAGTGGCGTAGCTTTTGAATGAGAATAAGGTGATCAACTCTATCAAAGGCTTTCGAAAAATCCAGGTATGCCACGTCAACTGCCACCCGGCAGTCCACGGCTTTCGTCCAATCATCCCTGGCCAACAGGAGGTTGGATAGGCAGGAGTGTCCTGGCCGGAAACCATGCTGTTCATGAGCAAGGATGTGATTTCCCTCAAGGTGGCGTGTGATGGTGTCAGCTATAATACTTTCCATGACCTTTGAGATCACAGACAGCAGGGTCACCGGGCGGTAATTAGCTGGTAAGGTGCGGTCGCCTCCTTTAGAGACCGGAGTGATCAAGCCTTGTTTCCAAGTTTGTGGGACTTCAGCTGAGTCGAGTGAACGCTGGAAATATAGCGCCAGATCGTTTGAGATATATGCTGCGACTGCGTTCAAAGCCTTTGGGTGTATGTGATCTATACCCGGGGAGCTATTCTGTCGCAGGTGGGTAGACGGCGTCGCGGCTGAAGATGATTGAGCTCAATGAAGGCACAGGAGACACTGGTGCAAGTATGACTACGGACTTAGGGGCAGCACGAAAGATGGGAGCGTACTGCGCGCTCAAAGTGCTGGCGACTTCTTCAGGTGACGTGGATAGACCCGAGGGTGTCTTGAGCGAAGGGATACCTGTTTTCACTTTCCTCCGAGCGTTGATCTCCTTGTATAGCAGCTTCGGGTTGTCTAAAAGTCTCAAAGTTAGCTGTTGTTGGTAAAGGAATTGATCATTGCGTTTGAGAGATGTACACTGGTTTCGCAATAATCTGTAGAATTCCCAGTTCTCTGAGGTGGGGCATCGAGAAAAAGTATGCCATGCAAGGTTCCGTAGTGCCATCATTTTTTGGTCCGGCTTCTAATTGTCGGTCGGTCGCGTTTTGTTGGTATTGCCTTCATGGTCGATGATAGGTCAAGTAATGTGTGCCATCGTGTAACAAAATAACTCCAAGCAGTATCAAGTTGCATAGTATGTAGCAAATCCCACGTGTTCGCGGCAACAAGCTCACGCAGTAGCGTGTAGTTCGTAATCCTCCTAGTAGTGGCGTCCGGTATCCTCTCATAATGAGAGTAGCAGAGGTAGTCAAATATCAGCACGGCATGATCAGCATGACCCAGTGGTGGTTCGATCATCATGTTTTCGACCATCAGTTCTTCGTTGGTGAGTATCAGATCGAGGGTAGACGGGATCTGGTGGCCGCAGAATCGTGTCGGTTCGTTGGCATGGCTGTACAATGGATGGGTAGCAATCAATTCTGATAAGTCACGTCCAAACTGATGGCTGGGCGAGCCTGACGATACACCCGGAGAGTTGAAGTCTCCCATTACGAGGACATGCGTGAAGTGTTGAGAAAGTCCGAGTCGGATTGCAGTCAGCAAAGAAGAGTCTGTATGAGAATCCGCGTTTGGAGGGCGGTAGATCACACCCAACAAGGCCACATCGTCGCGCTGCAAGAAAACTCTACACCACAAAGTGTCAGGAACAGACAGATCAGGGTTCTCGATCTCTTCACAGCGTAGTGTTTGATTGTAATACAGTAGGACACCTCCACCTCTAGTCTTACGATCAATGAGGAATGACAACATGTTTGGGAGCATTAGTTCAGTATCTAATATGGTTGGGGTCAACCAGGTTTCTGTGATGGCAATGAGATCAAAGTTTTTTGTCGAATGAAGCAGTTTTAATTCGGAGAATTTGTTCATGAATCCTCGGATGTTCGTATAGCAACAGGACAGTGTATGGCGGTTGCGTTGGGCGTCGTGAGGTGTACCACCTAGGAAGCCGATCCGGAAGGGATCGGCTGTGGTAGGTTTTTTGAGGTGGCTACTTCACGTAATTCCGGTTGTTCGACCTCGGGTGTTGGGTCGGTAATTTTCGTCTCGGGTCTTATCCGATTGGTATCGGTAGACGAACGAAGGCGAATTTCTGATGGAGCTTTCCATCGGTTCGCGTACCAACATTCGAGCGCCGACGTGACCATACTTTCCGACTGGAATGTTATTTTCGTAATTCGGGGGGCATTGCCTTTATAGTTCGGTGACTTGGGTAGGCGTTTTAGCGACGTTGTGAGTGTGGCGGTTATGTCAGATTGTTGCTGTATAAAGCGCCATTGCTCACAGTCGTGAATGTTATTTTTGGATTCGTCGGCGTCGGAAAGCTCAGGAATGCCGTGTACGTATATACTACGTTTGTCATTATCCTGCTTCCAGTCAAATGACGGCTTTTTCTTGGCTTGCCGTGCTGCCCATGGTAGATCGGCGAAGATGCGGATTGGAGTAGAGGATTTGCGAAGTACGTACGTGGAGAGAAGCACGGTTTCAGCTGCTTCAACGGACTTTAGTGTGACACGCAGAAGTCTGGGTTCTCCTTGGTGAGACGAATTCGGAGGCCTGGACAACCGCACCACGCTATCGGCTTCCGAGGAAACCTGAAGGGTACGACAAATTTGATCCCATTGCGAAACGTCTTCGGATAGACGTTCTTTAAAACACGGCGACTTGGATTCGGGCACGTTTGTACAGATCACCGTCATTCTACCATCGCGAGAATTCTGCTTAGGGTTTTTCTGTTGGTTAGCAGAAGGACGTGTTGCATTTATCGCTGGGACTAATGGTAGCTTCGAGATATGGGGATCAGTTTGTACACGAGGTGACGCAGCAACGACTTTGGAGTAGCCAAGCTTGGTGACGATCTTGGGGCGGATATCGTCCTTAATAGAATTAGGTGTTGATGAACAGGTCGTAAACTTCGTTTCGAGTAGTTTCACGCGTGCTTCCAGTGAAAAGATGATTTCTTTCTGCTGGTCGAGCAAAGTAAGCAGAGAGCGGATAATCGGCTTTTTGGAACAGTGTACGCAAAACCATGGTAAGTTTGTGCGCTGTCGATGCTTTTTTAATTCTAACGTTGATAACCCGGAACAACGCGAGTGGAACCATGTGGAGCAACTACTACACTCAATTCCTTCAGTTACGGCTTTGGAGCAGTCTCCCTTGCCACAAATGTTGGCGTCCAAGTTTGTCAAGATTGACGTTGGTTTTTTGCTGGATTTATGCTCTACGTTTTTTGAAGGTGGGCTTTTACCTGTTGTCTTACATTCGCCGGATTTTGAAGTAACTTTACCGTTAGAACGGAGGTTCGATTTTGATTTACTATCAACCATGATGACAATAATCGAATAAAAAATAACAAAATCTGTCACGACAAAAAAGATTCAACTGCGAGCAGGTCGTGGCCAGTATATTATGCCAGCTATATTGCTATTGGTTTGTTTATATGCTATATTATATTACAGAATCAAAAAGAGGTTATTTCTACGTATACGGAAAACAAAGGTATCTTCTATTTTTAGCAAAAAAATTTTAAAGTGACCTAGAATTTTTTCTGAGAACTTATTTTAGAATTGTTGAATTCAACAAAATACACTCACGCAATTCTTGAAATGGCAATACCACTCATATCTCTGTGACCCGATGAAGTGAACGCTCTATACGCTTATCTGCGTTCAAAGTTGCATTTGGAACATCATACATGAATAAACATTGCGATTCTGACCTACTCAAACTGTAATTAACCCATTTCAAACAATAACTGTTGTTTTCGTTGAAAACATGGACTTGTATCATTTATTTTTTCAATATTCTCTTAACTTCATGTTTCAAACAAGCAACTATCTGTACATATGTTATCCAACTATTTTATGGCTGTTAACAACAACAAAAATGTATTTATGTTCGACCTTAACATTTGTATAATTACCGTTTTATTTGATGTACTTATTCATGAAAACAAATGTTCATGCATGGCATGACTTGGTGTATCCAAGAATGAGCATTATTATTATTAGTATAGTGGGAGGTTTATAAAGTTCTAACTCACAGCGTGGGGGAGTAAAGAATTTATGAATCATATTTACACTCTGCTTTGCCTTCGAGATAACGTGATGTATATGTTCATTTCAGTTCATTCCAGTAGGCACAGGACAGTAAGTGGCTGACAAGCCAATCGAGCGTCCAGAATTTCTTTTTGTGGAAAGCTGCGGAGAAGCGCCTACCACTGCCAAAGGGTCAATCCTTTTTCTCCGTGTGGAACCTATGATGGTCGTAGGACTAGGAGAATGTAGTTGGAGGAGCACCGCGCTATAATCGATGCACTGCCAAAAAGTAATTTTCTTTCTTCTCTGTTTGCAATCTCTGATGATCGCGGTACCAGGCGCTGTAGTAGTAGGATAGTAGTAGGACAGCAACGCGCAATAATCGATGCTGGGAAAAAGAAAAGGCAGTTTCTCCTCACCAGCACGGTGAGAGGTCAGCTGATTGAGAATCAAGAATAAGAAGATGCTCTAAAATTGCTACAGTGAATAGCGAGCAAAATGGAGGACAACCTAAGCATGGTAATCATGGGATGTAATCAGAGAATAACTTACCTCAGTCACGGTCTAAACCCAGCTTGAAAGTTGAGAAGGAACTACAGGAGATAAGTTCTTCAGGGAGCTTGTTCCAGAAGTTGACCACCCTGAAGCTGAAAACGTTTTTCTTAGAATCTAGGCGAAATCGTTCGTTAGCAAGCTTGAGTGCGTGTCCGCGAGTGCCCAGCTTAGGACTTAAGGTAAAGATGTCATCTGGATTAACGCCGCTTAAGCCCTTTAAGATCTTAAAGGTTTCAATCAAATCACCTCTCAAACGACGACGCTTAAGAGAGAAAAGACCCAGAGCCCCAAGGCGATCAGCATAACTTTTCCCACGCTGACCCTCAATCATGCGTGTTGCTAGTTGCTGGACGCTTTCAAGTCAAATGATATCCTTCTGGTGGTGAGGACACCACGCCTGGACACAATATTTCGAATGCGGCCTGAATAACGCCTTGTAAAGTAACAGGAACACGTCGAGACATCTGCTGGAAAGCACTGACCTCAACCGAAAGAGAACATTGCGTGCACGTTGCACTGCAACAGCGCATTGGTCCACCTATTTGAAGTCGGCTCTAACTAGAACACCCAAGTCCTCAACCCGCTGTGTGGCATCAACGCCAATAGGAGTACCTGACACCTGGACTGTGATCTTGTCGACCAGAGCAGACAAGAGTTGGCACTTATTAAGGTTCAGTGGGAGGTCCCAAAGTATGGACCAGTCAATGAACCGCTCGAGGTCGTGCATCGGAGTATCTTCATTCGTTGAACCAATGAACTTCACGTCATCCGCAAAAATGAAGCACGGGCACTCCAAGATAGGCGACAAGTCATCGATGAAAATCAGAAAGAGCAGCGGACCTAGCACAGACCCCTGAGGCACTCCACTTATCACCTCCGTTTGGATCGACAACGTAGATCCTACTCGTAATCTAAGGGTCCTACCTGTCAGGAATGATTTTATCCAAGCAAGTAAACTACCCCGTATGCCTTTTGCTGCCAGCTTAGTTTCTAAAAATCTGTGGCTGACGGAATCGAAAGCCTTGCTGAAATCCAGGTATAGCGCTTCGACCGGCTTCCCTTCATCCAACCTTATCGTAGCAATATTGAGGAAATTCAATAGGTTAGTCAGACAAGACCTCTCTTTCAGGAATCCATGTTGAGCTACACTTTAGTAGAGAATGCTGGCAGAGATGCTGGCAGATTTTGTCGCGTATAAGTCTTTACAATACTTTCGAGACGATGCTGGTCATGCTGACTGGTCTATAGTTACCAAGACTCGACATGCAACCACCTTCATGTATTGGTACTACTATGGCTTCTTTCCACTCACGAGAAACCATTGCTGAGTGCAAACATGAATTGAAGAGCTCACATAGTGGTACTGCAAGCACTGGGGCGAGATTTCTCAGCATAATTGTGTGGATGTGATCCAAACCCTCAGCCTTGTTAGCACGAACATGAATAAGAGCTCCATACACCTCCGCCTCATTGAAGGACAAATCATCTAGTGCAGGGACACCACATGGAAAGTTAGGCAACTCAGGCGGTGTGAGTAAAGAATTATCCCTTCGCTGAACGCTACTGAAAAACTTTGAGAAGGCTGTCGCCTTACCTAGGTCACTATTAGCTACTTGTTCATCCTCCAGTTTTAAGTCACTGATGTTTACCCTAGTTTTTCTTTTAGATTGCGCGTAACTGTAAAACCTTTTCGGGTTGAATTTAGCATCCCTGGCTAAGGATAACTCAAACTTCTGTTTGAGCACACGCTGCATTTTGACACAAGCGTTTCGGGCGGTTCTGTAACGGACCCACGAACCAGAGGTGAGCGATAGCCTATATTTCCTCCATAAGCGATCACGTTTACGAATAGAACGACGAACGCTTGGAGACCACCAGGGTGGCCGCTATTGCTTATTCACGAATGGCAGTGGAGCATGCAGGTCTTGGAGCTCGTTAAGAAATTTGCAAATTCTGTCCCAGTTTTCAGTTACACTAGAATCACTCGAGAACAGAAGGTAAGATTATGATGACTGTAAATGTAGGCCCCAGTCAACACGCCTTAAATTACGTCCAGGGCGCGCAAGAGGTTTGTGAAAACGCAACAGCGCTTTGAAGCCTAACATTACGTGGTCGCTTTTGCCAAGAGGGGTTAGGAACTTGACATTCTTGACAGCTTCAAGCTGAGAAGACAGCATCAAGACATGAGTGGATGGAGTGCATCCATCGCGGAACCTAGTGGGTTTGTTCACGTGCTGATGTAATCCATGATAGTGGATCCAATCGAGAAAAGATGCGGATTGCTCAGTTAGTACCCCTGAGAAAGCTGACCAGTCTATATCTGGGAGATCAAAATCACCTAGAATGAGTACGCTTGGGGCTGATTGAAACAACCCGTCAAGCATCTCAAGCAGTTGACTAATTTCTCGCAGGGTTGCACAGGGCGTGACGTAAACACAAGAAATCGCCAGTGCTGACTCGTAGCAAGTCAGGACACTAGTAACTATTCGGACATTTTCAATAGCGTGTGATAACCATGGACCCGTATTGTGCAGACCATATTCAAGGAAAAGTGCCACGCCTCCGCCTCTTCTATCGTCAGGTCTATCGCATCTGATGACAAGATACTGTTCGCTGATACTAGCTGGCACAACATCAACCGCAGACAGCCAGGTTTCAGACAGCGCTATGACCCTCGGGTGTAGCTCGGCTACACGAAGAGAAAGTTCAGACCACTTATTTCTTATGCTGCACACATTAGCGTACAACATAGTGGCACTGGATACGCGCGCTTCTAAGCTGAGTCGTGCTTTGCCCTCGGTCGAAGCACCCGGGGAAGCTGTACGATTTTTGGAAAGCTGCACTTTTATCGGCGTACTGCTAATGCAGGAGAAGCAATATCGCGTGCATGTTGCACGACGGTAATGGAACGTTGCCTAACTGTTGAGCCCTCATTTATAACATGGGATCTGCCACTAGAAAGGCTTGATGGACTTCCTACGCCATTCAAGCTAATGGAACGTTGCCTGACTATTGAGCCCTTATTATTAACATGGAAGCTGCCACTAGAAAGGCTTGACTGGCTTCCTTCTTCATTCAAGCTAAGCAGATCGTCGTGCGCACCTGATAGCAAGATCATAGGTGATGCACGCACCGGTGCGATCGTTGTTGATGCAGTAGCAATCGGCTTCGTATCAGGCTAAAGGGGAGCGGATGACCCTACAGCTAAGTTAATCCCATTCGGAGCTACAGTGAACTGCCTCCTATCAAAAGGAGGGTTGTCAGGCTTCACTTGAAGTTTTTCTAAAGTGGCGTTAGTTATGTGTTCCGCCTTAGACAAAAACACATCGCGATCTGCCTAAAATTTGAACTCGACTAGGATCGGTCGAGGCCGGTTGTCCATCTTCCATCTACCCACACGATGAACTCGCACCGTGAGAGTAGAAGGCTTCATCTTAACCATGCGAAAGAGATCGTGGATATATCTGCGGTCCAAATCTCGTAGAGATTTGGATTCCTTGATGAAGGGCTCGGTACGATTGAAAAACTAGAACATTACGAGTTCTATTTTTTCGAACCGAAGATGGGCCATGTAATCATTCAATTTTTTTTCGAAGACTGTTCAGCTCCGGAATAATTTGATCTATGGCGTTGGAACCGACAACATTTGTATGTTGCTTTCCATTTTTACCGGAATTAGTAGTATTAGCCTGCCTTCTTGGGGTGCCTGCTGTATTGGACACCATCCGTGAAGGTAGTATAAGACTAGTAGGTGATTGTTTGACCAGTGTGACTTTAGCGTCGGTTAGTGGTGTTTTAGAGCCCTTGGACACCCGCCTTTTTAAAGGCTTAGGTTTATTTTTTGCCTTGACAGAGGTGGATGGCACAAGAATGCGAGATAACTGGCTCGAATGTTTGGCCTTGATTACCGCAGAAGCCCGCCCAGGGACTTAATTGGACCACGCGACTGATGCATAAGTTTGGTCAGACACGATTTCAGACGCACTAGCTAGCGTCGAACTAGATCGCCGTTCGTGGTACACAAATGCGGCTTCAGTGGCAGACTTCTGACAATCACTGCAATACCACGGAAGCCAGCGGAATTCTGCATAATGTTCATAGTGAAATTTATGTATAGCTGAACAGCCAGGGTGAGCCCAACGCTTGCAAGCATTGCACTCAATACCTTTGGCTACCTTTTTGCCACATTTCACGCTAATACAAACAGTTTTATTATTCAAACTTGAAAAATGCTTGAACACGGCTATGCAAGATTAAAACGGAATACTGACTTCATTACGGAAGTAATTGATCAGCAAGAGAAGCAATAATGAATTGTGTGTTTAAACTTCCGAGAATAAGTGAAATAGAGTTTCTATTTTACAGTACAATTGTGATACGGTGAAAATTCGTAAAAGTTTGTAACTGAGCGTGGCAAATGAAACAAAGTTGAACGTACCGCCAAAGTTCGTTGAATTAGATAAACATGCTCGTTGAATGTAAGTGTTGCAGAATATCGGAACCCAAGATCACGTTTGCAGTCGGTACGTTGAATGGGCTTGCTTCTAAGAAGGATTATTCTATCAATGATTGTACATTAGAGGCATGAACTTAGATTTATCTACACAAAATGAGAGACCATTAGTTTCAATCCAGTTGGATAATGCAGCTAAATCTTTGTTCAGCCTGGCAATGTAGGTTTGAGCTTCTGAAGATGGGAAAGAAATGACTACTTTCATGTCGCCTGCAAACAAGAATATTTTATTCTGACAGATGACTGTATGTTCATTGCTTATGTATATGAAAAAACGTAATGGACCTCAAACACTGTCTTATTACGCCACTTTAAATCGGCAGGGTACTTGATCTGTGATCATTAATCTCAGCACAGTATGTGCGATCTGTAAGAAAAGGGGTGAGCCAAGAAAAAAAAGATTCCCACCTATACCAAATAACGTAGCTTAGATAGTAATAGTTTTCGAGGTACTCCGTCTAATGCTTGCAGTGTACGTATTAAGTGGGTAGAGCTGCAGCTTGCTGCACTGGAAATCCGGGTCGACATTATTGCCTTCTCCGAATGATGGTTGAAATCAGATGATCATGCACCGTCATTTGTGTTAACTAAGTACGCCATCTGTCGTCAGGATTGGAATATTATTTCTACGGTAGGGGATGTGGCAATTATGATGAATGAAGATGTTATTCACAGTAACACATCTATAGAGATTGCTTTTCATGCAATCCAACTAACATTGGTATTTTTTTACTGTCGCTAGGAGGAGACTAGCACTTGCATGTACTTATAGGAGCCCGAATGCTTCACCATTCGACGACCAATTACGGAGGGACACGTTGGAATTACTAAAGGAGCAATGCATCGCATTACTAATTGTCGGAGACTTCAATCTCCTGGGCATTGATTGGCGTACCGAAGTTTCTTCACCAGAGTCAGCTGAGTCGTAATATCTTGACTGTTCTGATTCCGGAGCCGTTTATCATCATGCCAGAGAACCTACAAGGTTCAGGTCTGGACCCACTCAGTCCACTGGTTCTAAAGTCTCATGAATGAGATGTTTATGGAATAAAATACATTTCGCTACAAGGCAAGAGCGACCACTTTGTTATGCTTCTTGAGTGGACTTTAGTGCATCCTAGTCACCAAATGAAGATGTCCCGCAACTTGGGTCGAATGGACATCGTCGAACTACAGACTCAAGCAATGAATCTAATTTTGGATTTAGACGAATTATAACCTAGTGTAGAAATCAGGTGAAATATTATACGGGGGCACCTTTTAAAACTACTGGAAGGTTTTGCTCCTCTACAATCAATGAGAATGCGAGAAAAAACTTCCTGGTTGAGCGCGTCTATTCGCAAGGCTATTAGATGGCGTGACCTTAGCTGGAGGGATTACAAATTCTCTGGATTTCAAAGATCTAGACTGCAGTACATACGGACCAAAAATTCAGCTGTTGTGCTGCAAAGGGGAGCTGAAAGGGATTTCGAATCCAGGCTTGCCAAAAAGCAAAGAATAACTTGAAAGCTTTTCATGGCTATGTTTATTCCAAATGATCTTCAAAATAAGAAATAGGTATGTTAGTGCTGAATGATGGCAACACGGCTTAGACTGAACAGGAAAAAGCCGATGCATTGCATTCATACTTCTGCAGTGTTCATCAACGCGATTCGGGTAACCGATTAGTAACTCACGATTGCAAATCAGCTTTCTTTAGCTCTGTGGAGGTTAATCAGGAATTGGTCACCACATTTCTGTCGCAGCTGGATAAAACTAAATCGGCTGGCATGACAGTATACATCCGGCTATTCTTAAACTGCTCGCGAATATAGTTAGCCTTGTAACCATCAACCATTTAGCAGCTGCCTTACTCCAGGGTACACGACCGGATGATTGATTGAAATCGAAAGGCGGTAGCGGCCATATACAAAAGGGTCCCATTTCGGATGTGCGCAACTATAGAACAGTAATGCTGACTAGCATTCTTCATGAGTGCTTGGAAAAAATCATTCGGCACCATAACTTTCGAAACAACATTCTCTCCCCTCCGATTATTCACTTCACAGCATAATTCTGAATCCGCAACCAAATGGAACTGGCCCCCAGACCTCAACCTAGTGGAAAAAATTACTTTCGCCTAGCGGACAGGATAACGATTCATGTTCACAAAAGATCAATTTATTTCGAACAATCGGAACGCAAATTACTTTCTGGCATCGAACTAGATGACAATAAACCGTCGCAACTTCTTCGCCAAATGATCGAGTTACAGGGTACAACACCAGATGGCGAACCGATTGTAAAAGAATTGTGGCTGCGAAGACTATCAAGCGATGTTCGAAAAGCACAGTACAGTAAATAAGAGAAAATCCTAATGTCTGATAACAATGAGTTTTCATTCAAGTTTCGTCAGGATTTACGAATGGCAAGGATGTGAAAAAATGGAGAACAGAAATGGAAGATAATTATGGAAAAAAAGTGGAGTGAATTGTAATGAAGTTGTCATAAAAAATGATAAATTAATTATATATGCATCAATTCACGTTTTTGACGAAAAGATTAATTGAAAAGATTGAAAACGGAACATAAATCCATCAGGATAAGAGAATGTAAAAAATTGTGGGGAATAAGAGAGGGTGTGGTTAACAGCATGGAAGTAGGGTACCCTTTGTGCTCAAATACTCTTGAAGAATTGTCGACGAATCGAACCAAAATGTGTTCACCAGCGGGGTTTTCGTTATCTGCAGGAGAGTGAATCGCAAATGGAACAAATCTCTGGCGGATAGATTTCAACCCAGTTCCTGTGATGGTTCGGTATTCTAAGACACTCGTGGTGGTGGTATTCTCATTTATGTTAGTACAGATTTCCAAGCAGAGATACATAGCTCTCGTATATTAGATGATCTAGACGACTCAATTGGGATCTCCTTACCTTCTGTTGATGCTCTCATAGGATGCATTTACAACCCGTCATCTCCATCCACCCTCACTGTTGATAAGCATATAAATGTTTTTACTGAGGCGTCCATTGCCCCATTCAATAAAAAGATTATTGCTGGAGACTTCAACATGCCAAACGCCTGCTGGAATTCCCCGTATTCTTCAAATAAATTCTCATCCTTCCCCAAAACGATTCATCTTTTAGGTTTCACACAATCTGTGAAGAAGCCTACGAGGCTGTCCAGCGTTTTAGATTTGATTTTTACTTTAGGCACTGATCCCACCAACGTTGAAATCTTAGCTCCACTACCCGGTTGCGACCATAATATGATAACTTGCGTTTTGCGTCTTTCGCGAAAACCAGCACATATACGCAAAGATGAGAAAGTTTATATAAATTGGACGAAATTTCCGAATATTCTTAGAACCTACGACTGGACAGAATTCTTTCTTTCCTCAAACTTCAAGCGCATCTCCTCGATTTTCCATGATAAAATCTCAGCATGTCTTCGAAGTTCGTCTTCCTCTAATATTAGAAAGCGTAAGCGGGACCCAATAAACCTTCTGGAGAAAAAGATAGCTCGACTTTCTGCTTCTGTGAACCATACGTTAGATTCATTTTTGGTCATGCGCAGACACGAATTCTGTAACTCTCTTTCAAATGTTAAGATTCGTCTTCTAAAACGCCCAGAAAGAAAGGCTTTGAGCAGTAACTTAATGACGAAATCATTGAATTACCTTTCGGAGACGAGGTATATCCGGTCAACACATGATATTCCCTCCATAATATACCACGAAGATGATATAGAAATAGTCACTTCCGATCCGGTCACAATAAGTCAGGCTTTCTCTTTATTCTTCAGCAGTTCGTTCAATAACAACCCTTACCATCCACCAGCAAACAATAGCACTCCCCTAAATACTATTTGTTGTGTCTACGCTGCATAGACCTGTCCGCTGTGTGCGTTGACTTATTGATTTCCGTTCGATCACTCACTCATTCACGCGCCACGCTTTCAAACTTTGTCCATCGATAATATAACACTGGTTTCGTTCACTAGTTCCGGTCGTTTGTTCTTGCTGTTCTTTCGGGAATAAGTGCTTTGTGCTTACTTGTGAATATAACAACTGGCGTCGCGATTCACTGAACCTGTGACATGCTCAGCTCTGCTCGTGCTCCCGATCCGCTTTGGGATGATCCTACTGCTCGTCCAACTGCTGAAGAGTGGCAGAATTTCAAACTATCTTTCAAGGATTATCTTAACATGATAACAATTTTCAATCCAACAATCAAGATGACCTGTGAACAAGAGATCGTCTTCTTACGTCAATACCTTGGACGTGAAGGTCAACGATTTTTCGAAGCCCAGAATCTGAGAACCAAAGCAACGATCAACGAAGTGTTCACTGCGCTGGATAAATATTGGGGTTCCCGAGTGAATTTGTTTGTCACACGGTATAAATTTTCCCGAATTCGACAGGAACCTGTGGAATCATTAGATGCGTATATTTCGCGGTTGATCCCGGCAGTCCGCCTTTGCGAATTCAATGCAGTTCCCGCGAAGAAGGTAGAAGAAACCTTTCTAATACAACAATTCATTTCCGGCCTATCGGACGGCAGACTCCGGGAAATTCTTCTATCCGAGGATGCAAATAAAATTACTTGGGAACGTGTTCGTGAGATTGCTCGGTGCCGCACTGATATCATGGAGCAGAATAAATCGTTCTTTCATGCAAGTTCTGAGATATCACATGTGAAGCCCGCTTCTGCCCAACGTTCGAAATCATCGGCCATGAGCTGTTTCCGTTGTGGGAGTAACCAACATTTAGCGAACAGTCCATATTGCCAAGCTCGCAAAGGCAAGTGTAACAAATGTGGTAAGCTCGGTCACTTTGCTCGTGTATGTCGGTCTCAAACAGTTTCTCAAGTTGATACAAGTGACACAGACATGGTCGATTCTAATACAGCAACATCGGAAGCTGAACATATTTATGGCATTTCTAGTCACGAACTTACTACATGCTCTGCAATTGAACCCAAATTACCTTCTTCTGATATCCGTACAGTACATTTTTGCTTGGGTGACAGAATCATAACTTTGCCTATGGAATTAGATTCAGCTTGTCCAATAACAATCGTTCCGTACGAGTTTTATTGTACGCATTTACAGTCATTTCCTATTCAACCATCGAATTATGTTTTTGGAAGTTACTCAAAAAACCCTGTGCCCATTCTGGGATTTCTTAACGTGCCCTTATTTCTGGAAAGGGAGTTTAAATCCAATGTTGCCGTTTACGTATCGCACACTAACAGCAAACCGTTACTTGGTCGAAATGCTATGGTATCGCTGCAAGTGACCCCTTCTATTAAAACAATGACGATTGCTGCGGTGTGTATTGATAAACTAGAATCTCGTTTCCCTAACTTGTTTCGGGATGAATTGGGACGAATCCCGAACGGCAAGCACAGGATAAATCTACGGTCTGATGCTCGACCTTTTGCTATATCTCAGCCACGGCCCATTCCTTTGACAAAACGCAGTTCCGTTTGTGATGCGTTGAGCAAGATGGTTGCAGATGATTTGATTGAACCCATACAATGTTCTGAATGGGTGCATCCCTTGGTAGCGGTTTGGAAGAAAGACGGAACCATTCGCATATGCACTGACTTAAGGATGCTTAATAAATATGTCATTGTGGAAAAATTTCCACTTCCTACAGCTGATGAATTGATTGTGAAGCTCTCAGGAGCAAGAATCTTCTCAAAACTGGACATCCGAAGTGCATATTTCCACATGCCTTTGACAGACGAATCTAGACCACTGACAGCCTTTCTTACACCTAATGGATTGTATCAGTACAAAGTTCTGCCTATGGGTCTGAACAGCGCTCCAGCAGCCTGGCAGAAATTTATCACATTATCATTGTCTGATATACCCGGCTGCATTGCCTATATGGATGATATCTGTGTTTTCGGATCATCTTTGGAAGAGCATGAAATTAATCTTAATACAGTGTTGCATCGCCTCAATTCTTTGAACCTACGTCTGAACATTTAGAAATGCCAATATTGTGCTCAAGAAGTCGAATTTTTGGGTCATTTAATTTCATCCGCAGGCGTTCGGCCGAATGCTAAAAACACAGAGGCAATATTGCAATGCCCGAAACCACAGGACAGTGAACAGATCAAACATTTTCTAGGATTGTGTTCCTATTACCTTCGACATTTACATAATTTTGCCACAATCACAGAGCTTCTGCGTCGGCTCACCAGACGTGACGTAGCATTCGAATGGAAGTCGGCTCAGGACGATGCATATAATCAGATCCGCCGGATGGTGTCCTCATTTCCCACAATGTCTATTTCTGATGAGGGTTGCCCGACGTTTGTTACAACTGACGCGTCAGATGTTGGGCTTGGAGCAGTTTTGTCACAGATGCAGCAGGGGACTGAAAAAGTTATTGCCTATGCATCACGTACCTTATCGAAAACCGAGAGGAACTACTCCGCGGGAGAAAAGGAAGCACTGGCTTGCCTTTGGGCCTGTGAACGTTGGCATATTAACCTTTTCGGCCGTCGTTTCACACTGCGAACTGACCATACAGCACTGACAACCCTGTTGTGCCGCGGGAATAAAGGACAGAAGCCCATTCGAATCAGTCGCTGGTATTCCAGATTGTTAGCTCATGACTTTGAAGTAAAATATATTCCTGGATCACAAAACCTCGTCCCGGATGCTTTGTCTCGTTTACCAATGGAAAATGTTGATGAAAATGAAGATCTAACCGAGGTGACACTGATTGCTAATTTGGAGGTTAACCATCTGGGAGCTATAACACAGAGGTTGATAAATGATCATACCGAAAAAGATAGTTTACTACAAAAGCTTCGCGGATACCTCCAGACTGCTTGGCCAAGTAAGAAGCTTATTCCTGTTGAGTTGAATCCGTTCTATGCTGTGAGACACGAATTGTCTCTCGTGGATCATTGCATCACAAGAGGAAACCGTATCGTTGTTCCGGAAACTTTAATACCAACAGTGATTGCATGTGGCCACGAAGGACATCCCGGAATTGTACGAACTAAATCACGTATTCGTGAATACTATTGGTGGCCAAGACTGAATGCCTCAATTGAAGCTGCTGTTCGTCAGTGTGCATGTTGTCAACACGCTGATAAATGTGCCATACCAATACAACCCCCCATTCAACCGATTGACTATCCTATGCACCCTTGGGCAAAAATAGCAATTGACATCATGGGCCCTTTTATGCGAGCTCCGTCATCTAAAAGAAACATGCTTGTTACAACTTGCTTCTACACCAAATGGCCTGAGGCACTACTTTGTGGTGAGGTGACGTCAAAAACCGTGATCAAGTGGTTGCAGTATCTTTTCGCGAGATTCGGATTACCCGAGGAATTAGTTACGGATAACGGTCCACAATTTCGTAGCAACGAGTTTACAGAATTTCTCCGCTTCAATGGCATCAAGCACACTTCACCAGTGCCTTACAATCCAGCAGCGAACGGAATGGTTGAGCGCCTTAACAGAACACTGAAGGAGTCTGTACAAGCCATACAGTTGCAAGGTGATTCGTGGGAGGACGCCCTAATTCTGGCTTTATCAACATACCGAACGACACCACATACGGCCACAGGAAAAACTCCCAGTGAGCTTATGTTTGGGAGACAAGTTCGTACGAAGTTAAATGCCGCATTTCGACCGGCGCAGAGAATCAATAATGACGAGCAGCTTCGTCGACAATGTTATCAAAACAAATACAGGCGGCATGGGCAAACACTCCAACCTGGTTCAACTGTGCGCGTTAAAAAACAAAATTGGTTCAAGGGGGAGAGCGCTTTCAAAGCACCCACGAAAATAAAAACTGTGTGTACACCCGGCACTTACGAATTAGAGGATGGTACAAAAGTTAATGCCAGACGCGTCTATAGGGCTTCCGGGGATCGGCCATTACAACTGCCCGTATGTGACAGAGCAACGCAGCAACCACAAGCTGGAGGGTATAGCCAATTGCGAAGAACGCTCAGGGTACGTAAACCCGTCGACCACTACCAAGCGTGGCGGATTGGCTCGAACAGTAAAGGGGAGAGTGGTGTTGTGTCTACGCTGCATAGACCTGTCCGCTGTGTGCGTTGACTTATTGATTTCCGTTCGATCACTCACTCACTCACGCGCCACGCTTTCAAACTTTGTCCATCGATAATATAACACTGGTTTCGTTCACTAGTTCCGGTCGTTTGTTCTTGCTGTTCTTTCGGGAATAAGTGCTTTGTGCTTACTTGTGAATATAACACTATTGATACCTTTACTTTCTCTGTACAAGAAGTAAAAGACATTTCTCGTCGAAGTGAAATCTCTTATAAGCCTGATGATGTAGGTTTTATTTCAGCCATCTTACACAACGATAATGAAGACTTTCCTTTACTTTTAATAAATCTTTTCAATATTTCTCTTAAATGTGAAATTTTTCCAACTCATTGGAAACACTCTGTTATTATCATACGTTTGAAATCTGGTAATTCGAACCTCGTTACGAATTATCGCCCTATTAATCATACTCCTATTCTGTCTAGGTTATTTGAAAGGTCAGTCAAAAATTCTTTGTTGGGCTACCTTGGTCCAGATGCGTTCTCTCCAGTCCAATATGGATTCCTTAGCTAAAAGTCTTGTGTAACCTGCCAGTAAGAATACTCAGATCTCATAACGGCTTCCCTTGAAAAAGGACTAGCAGTGATTGTTATATTCTTGGACATAAGCAAAGCTTTCGATCGGGTTCCTCATACGCTACTCCTTTTGAAGTTATCATGTTCAGGTATCCATGGGCATTTATCGAGCTGGTTCTGTTCTTTTCTATCTGACCGCACCTTTTCGGTTCACGTTAATGGTGTTACCTCAACTAATGAGCCGATTCCAAGTGGCGTAATTCAAGGCAGCGTTTCAGGTCCACTTCTCTTTCTTATCTATGTTAATGATCTACAAATTGTTGTAGATCACTCTAAGCTATTTATCTTCGCGAATGACATAAAAGTCGTCATAACATCTCCTCCTGGTGAAGTGTCACAGGCTCTGATATCCCTTAACCGTGATCTTGCCTCTCTATCTAGCTGGGGCTCACGATGGGGATTAGAAATTACTGCTTCTGAGACACAATATATGGGATTACGTTGTTCAATCCCTTCTAACACACTCACGATAAATGGCTCAACCATCACAACTTCTGCAGAAATTAGGGACCTTGGATTTAGATACTCCTCTTCTTTCAACTTCAATGAACAAGCCAGACACCCCATTGCGAGAGCAAGACAAAACTTTAGTCTAATTAACCATAAATTCCTCTTACGCAAGAGTAAAATAGCATTATATAAGATGAAGGTCCTACCAATTCTCGATTATTGTAATATCATCCATTCTCACATGGATAGGCGTGATTGTTTTCTCTTAGAGAGACTTCAACGTACATTCAGCAAAATAACTTCGGGCTATTCAAACCCCTTGCCTTATCCTGAAAGGTGTAATTTGCTGAATGTCGAACCACTATGGATACGCAGAATTCGTCTGAATCTGCTTCTTTTCTTTCGAATCATTACCCAGCAACGAATTAAGCTCCAGTCTGGCATGAGCTTTCACGATTATATACGATATGATCTGCGCAATCGAACAAGGCTGTTGAATATCCCTATGTCTCGCACTAAAGTTAGACGTAACTTCTTCTTAGTTAGGTATGCGCAACTTTGGAATTCCCTTCCTTTTCGTTTCCGTATGTGCACATCTACAGGGAAATTTAAAACTCTTGTAGAAACCCTTACTGTTCACTCACTATCCCAAATCCTCAAGATAACCTCTTCTCTAGATATCCTATACTCTCATGGGATCCAAGGTTTCTAATTCCACATCTTTCTCCACATATTAGTATATCATGAGGTCTTATAGTATTCTCTGGATAACTGGCCATTCAAGTGTCAGGTTGCCGGACCTTAGATATGTTGTTACAAACCTTCATCGTACCCGTGCGTCTTATGATCATTTTAACCATATTACCATATCCTTAACCATAATCTGTTTACATTAAACCCATTTATGCATAAAAACATGCTTTGCCATAACGTTATTCTTATAAAAACAAAAAAAGAAAAAAACGCTAAAAATGCCAAAAATATTGTTTTTTTATCTTTTTTCATCGTTTATAATAAATGTACTATTTTACAATGATAACCTCTCACCATATTAGTATATGATGAGGTCTTATAGTATTCTTTGGATAACTGGCCATTCAAGTGTCAGGTTGCCGGACCTTAGATATGTTGTTACAAACCTTCATCGTAACTGTGCGTCTTATGATCATTTTAACCATATTACCATATCCTCAACCGTAATCTGCTTGTATTAAACCCACTCATGCATAAAAACATGCTTTGCCATAACGTATTTATTATAAAAAACAAAAAAACGCTAAAAATGCCAACAATAATGTTTTTTGTGACCTTTTTTTATCGTTTATAATAAATGTACTATTTTTACAATGATAACCTCTCACCATGACGGTGGAGAGAATACTTTCAATTGTGTTCCAGTACCTCCGACTCCGAAACCAACTCCGATACTGGTCCTTGCTTCTTCCGCGTAAGACTGATTCTTCTACATGAAATGAAATCCATACTGGCAAACAGTTTTGGCTTCCCTTATTAAACAATTCTTCGACTTTCCTGGATCGTACAACCGGCCCAAACCTCATGCAATTTTAAACCACAATCTCTCCTTATCCCCTCCATTTTCTAATTTTTTCAATTTAACTTCGAATTTTTATGTGCTTTCCTTCAATCACACCCACCAACATTCCGAAGAAATCAATTTATATATATATAATATAATATAGATATATATATATATTATATATAATATGCTTCTCAAAACGCACCATATATATATGCTTATATAATGAAGGAACTTTATTTCGAAAATGTATTTTCACGGTGACATTAATCGTTCAAACGCACATTTCCTTCATAACTTTTATGTTATTTCTTTTGCATCTCTGCTCCAGAGTAATTGCATCCCTTCGTGTTTGATGATTGCGATGCAATCTAGATGAAACTTTATTACTGGTGAAATGTGCGAAAAAAAAGGAACTTTTTACCCTGTAAATTACCATCCTTAAGTGAACGGAAAAAAATGTTTAAAAAAAAATTTCCCGCTCTTGAAAAAGGTCATTCCACAATTTTATTTATTTTGTACACATGATAACCTGATTCATGTTTTGCATGCCTGGTTTATGATTAGTTAGTATTATTATTATTATTTTATTATTAGATTAATATTATTATATTATTATTATTATTATTAGGATTATTATTATTATTATTATTATTATTATTAATATTATTATTATTATTATTATTATTATTATTATTATTATTATTATTAGAATATAATGTAAGATATACTCTTCACCAGCATGGTGAGAGGTCATCAAAGTAAAATATTTCATCATTGAGAAAATAAGAATGTACATTAAAACACAATGATTTTCAGATTTTTTCTTTCTTTTTTGGTAGATTTTATTGTTTTGCAAGTTTGGATAAAAATGTGACATTTATAAGCCTCATACGAAATAAAAGACATATACATAATGGTGTATAGAAAATTTAATCGGAGGCAATGTGACAAATAGACTAATGTGATGTAAGTCCCAACCTATGACGACACATGCTAGACCCTATGTAACCTGACACTACAGCAGCGTTATAAATAGATAATCAGAAAAATAATTTTTTTAGATGTTTCGGGATTAATTTTAGAGAGACATTTGTTCACGATAGAAACCTGAATTGAAAAACAAGGGTAACTATGTTCAAACAGGAAGGGGGTAAGATAAGCCTAAAGAGATACAATAAGTAAAGGTACATATAATACTAGTCCCAGGTTTTGATGTAACATACATAGACCCTAAGTAACCTGACACCTTATAGTACCATGTATTTCGGACATTGTGAACAGTTCTATACGTGTGCTAATGTACAAAATACTCACAATTGGTTTAATAACCAGGAATACCGTGACAAAAATATATTGTCTATAGAAGTGTTTATTTTGAGAATTTTGCATAGCGATGGAGCAGTAAGAGAATCTACGAGTGTTTTAAATTTACATGTAGAAGTGCACATGCGAAAATGGAGTGAAAGAGAATTCCAAAGACGCGCATACCTAATTAAAAACAAGTTTTGTCGAACTTTAGTGCGAGTAAGGGGTTTATGTAATAGCCTCATTCGGTTACGTCGTACAGAACGGTTGCAATCATGAATGCGCATGGTAGACCTAAGCTAAACTTGGTGCTCTGTGATGATTCGGAAGAAAAGGAAGAGATTAAGGCAAATTCTGCGTAACTATAGCGGGTCAATGTCTAGTGGATTGCATCTTACTTGATAAGTTGAAGGATTAGAGTAGCCTAACATGATTTTGCTAATTTTACGTTGTAGGCTTCAGAGCTGAGAATTCTAAACCCCATTGTGAGCCCAAACTTGAAAGGGTTGAAAGATCGTCGTTCAGATGGTCTATAGCCTGTGATATCTCTATGGCTGGAAAAGCTGAAACAAGTTCAATATCATCCGCAAAGATAAAAAGCTTCGAGTTTTTTTTTACAAAATCTTGCACATCATTAATATATATAACAAAAAGGAGAGGACCTAGTACGCTACCCTGAATGACTCCACTTGGTATAGGTTGTGTTTCAGAGGATATGCATTAACGGGAACGGAGAAGGTAAAGATCAGAAAGATGTGAACAGAACCAATTAAATAGGGATCCGGAAATACCAAATGATGATAATTTTCGACGGAGAAGAGAATGAGGAACCTTATCAAATGCTTTAGTAATGTCTAAAAAAACTGTCAGTACAGCTAATCCATGATCTATGGAGGCCGTTATATAGTCCAAATATTCCAGCTGACAGGTAATGCAGGACTTCTGATTTAAAGAGCTATGTTGGAATGGAGAGAGAGCGTTTAAGACCAAGTAAGTTATTAATGCGTTCTTGATCAACTTTTCGAATAGCCTATGCGAAATTCACAAAATAAACACTTCTATAGACAATATATTTTGTCACGGTATTCCTGGTCATTGAACCAATTGTAAGTATTTTGTACATCAGCACACGTATAGAACTGTTCACAATGTCCGAAATACATGGTATTATTAAGTGTCAGGTTACTTAGGGTCTATGTATGTTTCATCTATTTCTATTCCCCCCCTCATATCTGTCTAGGCCTGAGCAACCTGACAGTATCTTAGCCTACGTGCAGTCTCTGACTGTGCGGCACTTTGCCTGGATCAGGCTTGTGCTTTCATACATACATCATACGTACATCAAAACCTGCGACTAGTATTATATGTACCTTTACTTATTGTATCTCTTTAGGCTTATCTCACCCCCTTTTGTTTAAACATAGTTATCCCTATTGTTTCAATTCAGGTTTCTATCGTGAACAAATGTCACTCTGAAAAATTTCGAAATAACTAAAAAAATTAATTTTCTGATTATCTATTCATAACGCTGCTGTAGTGTCAGGTTACATAGGGTCTAGCATGTCTCGTCATAGGTTGGGACTGTAACACCGCTTGTTTTGCCTCATCAAAACATTGACCTCGATTAATTACCTTCCGTTCGTTCGTGCGTGCATCGACACGCTCTGTACACGTTTTGGCTACCGCGATAAACCTTTCATCTCCTGTGCCTTTTCTTCAACGTTCTTGGGGACATTATTGTAGTAATCTGGTTTACTACAAATTGGTGAGCCCGACATGATGCACGAATCCTTCGTGTACTACAATTGGTGAGCCCAATATCCACGCACATTTCGAGATTTGTTTTGCCGTACGTCTTTTCCCGATTTACATCGGCGTTTTTCAGGATAATTTTTAACATCCTTTAACACATTTTACATCGAAACGTCATATGCATCGCATAACTAGACTTGTTAATCAATTCACAATTCGGGTTAGAACACAATCTACAGGGCAGACAGTTTACTTTGTATACTGCTTGTAAGCCCTTCGTACATCAATCAACGGATCGTTGGGTAGGTACTCTCCTGGAGAGACTATGCACCAGGATTTTGTCAGTCATTCTACGACTGACATACGATATATCTTAGGTGCCACAACTCCTATCCTTACAACGTGTGTGATAGACTGGCCACTCTTCCTCGAACTCAGCCAAATCGCTGCAGTGCAAGCTACCGATGCCGACATCGCACAGCTCTGGGACGCCTATTATTTCATCACACCCCTCCACTTGCCCGATGGCTTGGGAAATATCCTTTGCGACCTATCGCAAAGCGCTTTCCGACTACTTAACCTGCCTGCTTTTAGACGGTGCATTAGTCACACCATACGCAATGTTTCCCATCCTGACATTCGTGCTTGCGTTATGTTTCATACGGGAAAATTTGTATGGTCGAAAGCCAGTGGGTACATGCAGCATGACACTGTCATGGCACCCACGCCATTTGGGATAATAACCGCTTGTACATCAAGTATATACCCACAATCCGCCATCTCCACAGTGAGTATGTGCCCGGAACGGTACATTTGCCAATTATGTAGCGGGTATTTAACACGTTATTATCGCTTGGTATATCCCGTGCATTTTTTGTACCTCATCACAATAACTCGGTCGTGGCCAAAAATCCATGCGCCAGAGAGTTTTTTCTTCTCACTTCTCAGGCACACATGCACCTCCAGCTTTGGAAATCGTGGCACGCACCACCCCCGGATCACCGACGCTCGTCGATATCCTATCCGGTAACATGGAATACACGCATCCTTTAGGGTCCGGCTCATCGCGAGTCGGACCAATAGCTACAGTACACAATTCGACATTGTGTAAGACAAATACGATCGGGTGCATATATACAAATGCTCAGTGTTTAACTAACAAATTAGCTGAACTATGTGAGCTCTGTGATAGACTTTCACCCGATTTAATTGCAGTTACAAAGACTTGGTTTCAGCCCTGCTTTTGATTCCAAAAATGTCACTACTTGGTCGCGATCGTGATCGAAGATTTCGTGGTGGAGTTGGCACATCACAAGATGCCAGACTATACAATTGCTAATCATTGGCGATTTTAATCTCCCGCATCTGTTTCCGAGAGGTGAGCACTCCCTGTATTCGTATGAACAAAATTTCAAGGAGGTTATAGAATTTGCTTCACCACACAATCACGTTAGCCAGCCAACTCGCCGGCGGGGTTTTGACCAACCTTCAACCCTTGACCATGTCTCAACGCTTGAGGCAACCGCAGTAGAGGGTATACAATACCTGGCACCACTAGGGATGAGTGATCATGTTGTGCTTTTGTTTGATTATGTATGTAGTGCGGAACGATTGAGTAAACAGACGAAAGTCATAAGGGAAATACAATTTGAATCCGCAAATATCAGTCTCCGGGTTGCACACACTCATGAGTTTCATTCAATGAATCATGGCTCATATTAAATTTCGTTTCTGAATTATCTCATTTCGAAGATTTACGAAAACTCGATTTCTCTACCACATAAATGCAGCTACAACAACCAGTTTGTTATTCGGAGTAGAACAAAAAAAATGGTTAGCTGTTAAGCGAGAGTCTTGAGTAACTCATAAGAAGTTTGGTACAGAAGAAACTTGGACACGATTCTGTAAGATACGGAAACAAGTCACGACTCTTATAAGAGAAGATCGCATGCAATTCCAATGGAACTTGCTTAAGAGAATGGAAAAGCATGCTAAGCTTCTCTACAAGATAGTAAATGAACGATCAAAGATCAACCCAGGTGTATTCTCTGTACTAACACCTCATGGATTGACCAACACTGCTCAAGATACCGCCGACGCTTTAGCAACGTTTTACTCATTTGTCTTCAATTCCAAGCGTTGTATACCATATCAAGTTTCATCAAGTTTGCCACATTTCGAATTATTAAGTGAAATGACTATCAACGAATACATGATTGAGCGGGAACTTTGTCGAATAAACGAAAAGAAATCCTCTGGCGCAGACAAAATTACTCCCGCCGTACTTCGCAGGTGTCGCGTTGCTTTGACTGCTCCTCTCACTCGCATATTCAATCTCAGCTTAAATGAAGGAAAAATACCACCGCAATGGAAAGCAGGGATGATAACTCCTATTCATAAAGGCAGTAGCCGTTCAAACACAGCAAACTATAGACCGGTAACGTTACTTTCGGTGATCTCCAAACTATTGGAACGCATTGTGACTACGCGCATAAGAGAACATTTTGAAAACCAAAATATTTTTACCGCAGCACAACACGGTTTTCCAAAAGGTCGTTGCTGTTTATCTAACCTTCTTACAACGTTCGAGGATTGGACCAAGGCACTAGACGAAGGTGAGGCTGTACATGCTTGCTACATCGATATTTTCAAAGCTTTCGATAGAGTCAATCATGACATCTTAATTAAAAAGCTCGAATCCTATGGAATACCGGGAATATTGCTGAATTGGATAAGGGACTATCTTACTGATAGACACGTCCAAGTTCGCGTTGGCAGCTATTTATCTAGGAAAATAGAGGTCACGAGTGGAGTTCCGCAAGGCTCGGTGCTTGGAACGCTTCTATTCTTGGTGTATATGAACGATATAGTAGAGGATATTGGATGCAACTTGATACTATTTGCCGATGATATTAAAATTTGGAAACGTGTCAGGTCTGTTAATGACTGTATGGCATTACAACGGGATCTAAGCATCTTATTTCGGTGGTCACAGTTAAATAAGTTACCATTTAACCATGAGAAATGTAAAATGCTGCATCTTGGGAAATCTCTGCACCACACGTATCTGCTTGGCACGCAAGATCTCGTCTGGACCACAGCAGAAAAAGATCTGGGTATCCGGGTTTCGTTTAACCTTGAGCCTGGACATCATTGCCGGATGATGTACAATAAAGCTTGTCGTATCTTGAGTCTTCTCAAAAAAATATTCCGGGTTTTTACGCCCGAAACCCTACCCTGGGTAAATAACACGTATATACGTCCTGTTATGGAATATTTCATTCAAGCCTGGGCACCATGGCTGAGGAAGGATATCGAACTACTCGACAGGATTTATCATCGTGCTACAAAGTTGGTCTCCCCGTACAGAAATTTGTCTTCCACAGAGCGAATGTTAAAACTGAACCTACAAGATTTTACCTAACGGCGGATACGTAGTGACCTTATGTTGACCTTTGAAATCCTGCATTCTGTAAACCATCCCCTTAAACACTTGCTAAAGCCCAATGACCTTACTAGAACACGAACACATTCAAAGGCTTTAAGCATTCCGCATTCTCGATTGGATATACGTCGTAATTTTTTCTCCGTAAGAATTTGTTTCACTTAGAACCATTTGCCTAAAGAAATCACATGATCAGAATCTGTTGAAGTTTTCGCTTCCAAACTCGATGAGTTTATGACGAACCATGCGGTATGCGAATGTCCCTATTGATTTTTGGGATATTTTTTATTTTTTATATAGTTTTATATGTTCCATATACCTTGTCTTCCTATGGTTATTGTTAAGCTTATTGCTTTTTCTACCATACAATTTTCTGAGTTCTGAGTTCTGAGTTCTTCGTGTATCCCCTCGGTACGCATGTACCTCCCGCTGTGGAAATCGTGGCACGCGCCACCCCCGGATCACCGACGCCTGTCGCCATCCTGTCCGGGTAACCTGGAATGCACGCATCCTTCGTGTATGCCTTCGGTACGCATGTACATCCCGCAGTGGAAACCGTGGCACGCGCCACCCCCGGATCGCCGACGCCTGTCGCCATCCTCCCGGTAGCCCCTACCATCAGCACACGCCGCACAACACGGGCGATCTTCCAAGACGGTCGTCATTGACCGTGTCGGTAAGCATGACACTGTCTCAATCGACAGAGTCAAACCGGCTTTCATGTACGAGGAAGTAATCCCACATAACCCAACGCCAACCCCGGCACCACTGGTCATTACCCCTCCTGTACCCACAGCTAACCCAGAGCCGGCCACTACAGAAACAAAACGTGCCAAACGGCAACCCGTTCGATTCGCTGATTTTTTTGTAAATAGTTAATACTTTCATATCTTTTGGCATACACGCGTGCATTATTCCGTACCTCATTCTAATCACTCGGTCGTGGCACTAAACCCATGCACCAGGAAGTTTTCTTTTTCTTTCTCCCCTCAGGTACGCACCCACCCACCGCTGATGCCACCGAATCGCGCACTTTTTCTGGTCCACTTACGCTTGCCTCCAACTCACCCGGTGGCCCTCACCAGCAACACTAGCACTATTGTTCCAACACGCCTGTCATGTCTCACAAGGTCCTCACCAGCCCAGATTGACGCGCCAACCGATTCTCCTGGCGGGGCCGTTTACCATCCTTTTCGGGACGCAGGAAATTCTGAGCAGGGACTGTGTTTTCGAAGCTTCTGGTTCTTGTTGTAAAGCCTACGATTGCGCCCGTTTCCGCTCAAATTGGGTTCATACTAAGACCACGACAAACAGGAAAATCCGGCTAGCAGCTGTTCACTCTGTGTGAAGCGGCTCGGCAGTACGTTCACTCACATCTGAGACGGTACTCGGCTCAATCGTGATCGGTTCACCGTACATCCTACTCTTGAACCACCGAAGATCTACCCAAGCAGACCGAGCGCCCTGGCTGACTTCTATGTGACTGTTTGCTGAGAGACTACGTTCCTACCCGGGGTAACCTGACACCCGCATGCCCCACGCTACTGGCAACTCCCGATCAGAGGTCTTTGCTGACCAGACTTCTTGAAATGGGACTGTGTAACACCGCTTGTTTTGTCTCATCAAAACATTGGCCTCGATTAATTAACTTCCGTTCGTTTGTGCGTGCATCGAAACGCTCTGTACACGTTTTGGCTACCGCGATAAACCTTTCATCTCCTGTGCCTTTTTTTCAACGTTCTTGGGGACATTATTGTAGTAATCTGGTATACTACAGGACTTGCATTACATTTGTCTATTTGTCACATTGCCTTCCATGACATTTTCCATACACCATTATGTATATATCTGTCTTTTATTTCATATGAGGCTTATATATGTCACATTTTTATCCAAACTTGCAAAACAATAAAATCTACCAAGAGAAGAGAGAAACAAACCTGAAAATCATTATGTTTTTAATGTACATTCTTATTTTTTGATGATGAACTATTTTACTTTGATGACCTCCCACTATGATGGTGAAGTGCATATCTTTCATTATATTCCATTGTCTTCGAATACCGAACCATCACTGGAACTGGCTCGAAATCTATCCGCTCGAGATTTGTTCCATTTGCGATTCACTCTCCTGCAGATAACGTAAACCCGGCTGGTGAACACATTTTGGTTCGATTCGTCGACAATTCTTCAAGAGTATTGGAGTACACAGCGTACCGTACTCCTATGCTATTAACCGCACCCTCTCTCATTCCCCAGAATTTCTTAGATTTTCTCATTCTGATGGACTTATGTTTCCTTTTCCATCTTCTCAACCAATCTCTCCGTAAAAAAACATGAATTGATGCATATATAATTTATTTATCAATTTTTTATGACAATTCATTACAATTCACTCCACTTTTTCCATACTGTATATTCGTTCCCATTATTGAACGAAAAATAATGTTTAAAAATGCTGCTCACTTCGGTCATTTTTTCCAGTTTAGTTCAGTTCAATTAGCACGGGACGATATGTGGCAGAGTCGCCAATCGAGCGTCCAGAATACTTCCGGTGGTAAGCCAAAAAAGCGTCCACCACTTCGAATAGTTGGTTCAATATTCTTCCGGTATGGCTTCGGCTGGAATGCAACAGAAAACCTCCCTCACCCAATAGGTGAGGAGAGACATTAGTGCGTTCCAACGGCAAATTGAAGAACAATTATAAAATTAGAGAAAAAAATTGGGAAACACAGAGCGCCAGATCGAGTCTAGTCTATCTTTACACCGTTATATTTTTTCTGCTGTTCCAATTTTGATAAACTGATCATGTATTACATGCCTTGGATGTCCAAGAATATATATTATTATAATAATTGGGCGATAATTAGTTACGATGTGCGAATTCCCTGTTTGAATCCGAGGTACAATGACAGAATGTTTCCATTCAAGGGGGAAAATACCAGATTTAATAGAAAGATTAAACAGATTTGATAAAATTAAAGGTATTTCATCCGTATTTAGTTTCAAGATTGCTGGAACAAAGCCCACAATATCAGGCTTGTAAGAAGCTTTGCTTCGCCGACACTGTGCTAACTTCTTGTAAACTAAAGGAGATGGGATCCATACACATTGCATTAATTTTTTGGATTTGAGATTACAGGGTGTACGCTGGTATTGAATGACTGACTAAAATAATTGAGAACAAGTTTACTTATTGCTGAAGAGTCTGATGTTGATGATTCCCTATCATCATCGTTGAACACACGTGTAGGAATTTCATGTTTACTCAGATTATATCGAGATCTCGTTAGACTGTTCAAAGACTTGGTCTTCGAAGCACTGTTCAGGGCCATTCTTTCTTGATTCTCGATGAACTGCAATTTGATTGTTGTAAAAGAGCCAAGAAGTTCCTTGAGACGTAAAAATGAATAAAAGTCTGATGTGTGGATTACGAGAGCAGAAAGACGTTTCAAGAAGTTTCATTTTATCAAGTTTAATAGGTTTAGTCTTTCGATGAGTTGATGCAGTTACGAGACATCTAGAGAAATGTTTATGAAATACGGAAGATATGGGAAAGTCAGTCCAATCAGAGTTTCTAATTAGAGTCTAAAACTTTATCCGATCAATATAAAGACAATCATTATCTGTGCTGATGGATGTCCGAGTTTCATAAAGATGAAGTTGGGTTGTAAATACAGTCGAAAAGGGCGTCCAGTGAATGTATATCGATCCATATCGAATCATCAATATCATCCAGTGTAGAAGAAGAATAAAGTTTGGCCGGGATATCCTTAGTAATATATGATGCAATCACCACCACGAGTGGAGCACCGATTTTTACGAAAAATATTATAATTTGGTAGGAAAATGAGTGCGTCTGCATCTTACGTCAAGTTGTCCAAGTTTCAGTGATTAAGACTACATCATTCGGTTTAGCAGATAGGAAGAATTGAAGATCGGACATTTTAGAAGTATTGGATCTCGCGTTAAATAGAAGGATGCAAATAGGGGGAGTAGAAAGAGGGGTATCAATGATAGGAGCCGGAGATTTGAAACTAGGTTGTGCTACATTCTGTAGATGGGTGGAAACACAAGGGGAAAATTTGAAGTTTGGAAATAGTCTGGGTAAAACTGGGTGTGGGCGTATGATGGATATATTTGTGGAGCAGGGTGTGGCGAAGTGGAATTTCAATGGGTGTTTGTTTGTGGTGGCTTAAAATATTGAGAGTTGGGATAAATATAAGGAAAGTTAAAGTTCCCATTTAGTCTAAGGTTTTGTGAATTTCCACCATGCTGCGTGGAGTGAGGGTAGGACCACGATGCACAATTGATTCGACCGTGAGGTGAAGGACCATAATAATTGAAGGTGGGAGCGTGCATTGGTAATTGGTGAAACTTTTTTTTGAATAACTAGAATTACTCTTTTTAAAAGAGCCATTCGTATAAGGCTTAATAATTGGCGCTTGGCTGAGAAAAGGAGCTATTGCTCTATATGTTGGAAGTTTACCTTTTTTGTTATTCTTTATGATTGGGCGAGGGACAGTTTGTGGATCAACGATGACCTGGGGTGCAGCAGGTGATCCGGCGTCTAAGGTGATAGGTACATTTTCAAATAGTACACTTATGTCAGCGAGGTTAGAAGTCTTGTTGCTATAACATTGAGATTGAGTGCTTACCGTCACCGGCTTGGGAATTTTGCGGGTAAACTTACGTTGTAGTCGCGCGACATATCATATATATATATATATATATATATATATATATATATATATATATAATCATTTGAAAATTAAAAGTGCCACCCGGCAATGCACGAGAAAAAGAAAGGAAGAAAGGTACAATATTGGGGGGAATTTTTTTGTCCATTGGTGCACATGCCGATTTTTTTATTTTTTGTTGATATTTTCCACAAATTTGAGGGGGGAACACAAAATAGAATGCACTGTCTCCACTGTTGCCGGTTCTCAGCCATCATCGACAGCGTGTCAAGCCACAGACACTCACTACCCCTTGGAACCTTATCAAATGCTTTGGTTGTGTCTAAAAAAACTGTCAGTACAGCTAATTTATGATCTATGGAGGCGGTTATATAGTCAAAGTATTCCAACTGACAGGTAATGCAGGACTTCTGATTTAAAAAGCCATGTTGGAAAGGAGAGAAAGCGTTTTGGCCCAAGTAAGCTTTTATTGCTTTCTTGATCAACTTTTCGAATAGCCTAGAGAGGAAAGGTGTGTGAATAATTGGGCGATAATTAGTGATGATGTGCGAATTCTCTGCTTCAAACCGAGGTATAATAACAGAATGTTTCCATTCGAGGGGGAATATACCAGATTTAACAGAAGGATTGAGCGTGTTTAATAAAATTAAAGGTATATCATCCGAAGATTGCTGGAAAAAAGCCTACAATATCAGGCATGTAAGAAGCTTTTCTTCGCCGACACATTGCGCTAACTTCTTGTAAACTAAAGGAGATGGAATCAATACACATTCAAATATTATTTTGATTTCGGAGTACAGGGTATACGCTGGTATTTTGACCTGGGGGTATAGGGTATATGGTGGTATTGAATGATTGGCTAAAATAGTTTAAAAATAGCTTACTTATTTTTGAAGGATCTGATGTCGATGATTCCATGTCATCATGTAGGAACACAAGTGAAGAAATTTCATGTTCAGTTAGATTATATCGAGATCTCGTTAGACAAAACAAAGACTTGGTCTTCGGAACACTGTTCAGGGCCATTCTTTCTTGATTCTCGATGAATTGTAATTTGATTGTTGTAAAAGAGCTAAGCAGTTCCTTGAGACGTAAAAATGAATAAAATTTTGGTGTGTGGTTTACAAAACCAGAAACTTTTTTCAAAAAGTTTTATTTCATCAAATTTAATTGATTTAGTTTTCCTAGGAGTTGATTCAGTTACGAGAAATTTAGATAAGTTCTTATGGAATATTGAAGAGATAATGCTAATATCCGGAGATATAAAGAAGTCAGTCCAATCAGAGTTTCTAATTAGAGTCGAAAACTTTGTCCAATCAACATAAAGACGTGCTAATTGCTAGCAACACATCGACAGAACATGTTGAGCATCTTCGAGAGGTTTTTCAGCGCCTATCTCAGTATGGTATTGTCGTGAATCCATATAAATGCATCTTTCATGTGGAAACACTAGACTTTCTCGGTCACGGCATCGATTTCACCGGAATTAAACTCGTTGAACAGAAAGTCTCTGCCATCCGCGATTATCCATGCTCGAGTTCAATCCGCCAGTTGCGTCGATTTTTGGGCCTAGTCAACTACTACAGACGATTCATTCCCCATTGCGCGAAGTTAGCTTAACCACTTACAGATATACTTCGCTGCAGAGAAAGAAATTTTTCAATGAATCGACAAGCGATCAAGGCTTTTGACGCGCTTGAGTCCGCCCTCGAGCAGGCGACAACTCTAAATTATATATCAGCTGGGACAGATGCTCGCTTATCGCTTGTTACCGATGCATCTAAATTTATTTATCAATTTTTTTATGACAATTTATTACAATTCACTCCACATTTTCCATAATTAACTTCCATTAATGTTCTCCATGTTTTCCCATCCTTGCAATTCGTAACTTCTGACAAAATTTAAATGAAATCTTATTGTTATTAGACATTGAGATTTTTTTCTTACTTTCTGTGTATTCGTTTCCATTATTGAACGGAGAAAAATGTTTAAAAATCCCGCTCACTTCGGTCATTTGCACCGTTTTAATTTTTTTTGCTGTTCCAATTTCGATAAACTGATCATGTATTACATGCCTTGGATATCCAAGAATATATATTATTATTATTATTATTATTATTATTATTATTATTATTATCGTATTATTATTATATTATTATTATTATTATTATTCTTATTTATTATTATTATTCTTCCTTTATTCATTATTCTTATTATTATTATTATTATATTATTATTATTATTATATTATTATTATTCTTACGTCTTATTCTTCTCTCTTCTTCTTCTTATTCTTATTATGCTTAATTATTATTTATTCTTCTTATATTCTTATTATTATTATTATTCATTATTATTATTTTCATTCTTCTTCTTCATTATTATTATCATATTCTTATTCTTATTCTTCCTTCTCTCTATTCTTCTTCTTCTTCTTCTTCTTCTTATTTTCTTCTTCTTCTTCTTCTTCTTCTTCTTCTTCTTCTTCTTATTCTTCTTCGTCTTATTCTTATTCTTATTATTATTATTCGTCTTATTCTTATTCTTCTATCTGTCTTCTTCATTCTTCTTCTTTTCTGCTTCTTCTTCTTCTCTCTTCTTCTTCTCTCCTCTTCTTCTTCTTCTTCTTCTTCTTCTTCTTCTTATTCCTTCTTCTTCTTCTTCTTCTTCTTCTTCTATCTTCTTCCTTCTTCTTCTT
>JACCGJ010010772.1:0-12095 GCA_013407085.1 Atriophallophorus winterbourni | reverse complement strand
CCAAACATTCGAGCCAGTTATCCCGCCCTCCCGTGCCATCCACCTCTATCAAGGCTAAAAATAAACCTAAGCCTTCTAAAAAGCGGGTGTTCAAGGGCTCTAAACCACCACTTACCGACGCTCACGTCACTCTGGTCAAGCAATCACCTACTAGTCTTAGACTACCTTCACGAATGGTGTCCAATACAGCAGGCACCCCAAGATGGCAGGCTAAGACTAGTAATTCCGGTAAAAATGGAGAGCAGCATACAAATGTTGTCGGTTACAACGCCATGGATCAAATTATTCTGGAGCTAAATAGTCTTCATCAAAAAATTGAATCAATACATGGCCCATCTTCGGCTCGAAAAAATAGAACTCGTAATGTTCTAGTTTTCAATCGTGCCGAGCCCTTCATTGAGGAATCCAAATCTCGTAGAAATTTGGACGGCAGGTGTATCCACGATCTCTTTCGCATGGTTGGGATGAAGCCTTCCACGCCCACTGTGCGAGTTCATCGTGTGGGTAGATGGAAGGGGACCATCGGCCTCGACACGATCCAAGTCGAGTTCAAATATCAGGCAGATATCGCCTTGGATTCTCTTACTTGGATGCATCTACTATCCACCAGCTACTATTTCTTCATCGCTTCAACGCTTAACTGATTGTTTCATAGAAGCCTCTGTTCACCCTTGCCGCTATAAATTAATTGCAGGAGATTTCAACATGCCTTCACTTAACCAGGTAGAATGCAACGACATAAATCTTAATTTTTTTTCCAATACCGTCAAGCTATTAGGTTTTACACAGTTTGTTGATAAACCAACACGCAATAAAAATATTCTCGACCTTGTCTTTACTTTGAATATCACACCTTCAAACCTGAACGTATCTCCGTCATTTTTTAATGGAGATCATAACATTATATCTTTTGAATTGAGTTGCAATCGCATAATAACTAGTGCTAAAAAGCCACATATAATTACACACATAGATTGGAAAATCTTCAAAAACCTCATTAGAAACGAAGATTGGACTGATTTTTTCCTTTCTGACAATTTTAATGTAACCTCAAAAATCTTTCATAATAAACTTGTTGACTTACTACAGAAATCTTCTACAAGACATGCTAGACACCCGAAACTGAGTAAAGCTCATAAGTTAGAAAAACGCATTGCTTATTTAGCATCATATGCTCGTAATAAGCATGACATATCTTCCCTTTTGCACGCGTATGAACTATCCGACAAACTAGTACAAATTATGAACCATAAACTGATTTCTGATGAGTCTACAGCCCTCAAGTCTAGAAAAAAACAGAAAGCATTATCTAAATTAATGAACGCTAGGGCATCGGAAAATTCAAATAGGATAAACTACATCATCAAACAGGATCAACATGGTAAAAATTGCACAGTAATAACTGAGCCTTTTGCTATTTGCGAAGAATTTCTTTTATTTTTCAATGCTTCATATAATAACAACTCTTATCCAGAGGTAATCATACACCCTACATGCAATACATTAGACACAATTACAATTAATACCTTTGACATACGTAAAGTTTGTAATCAAGTTACAATCTCATACAAACCTGATGAAACAGGTTTCGTACCAGCAATATGCAAAATTGGATCTGAAGACTTCTTCTTATTACTACTAATCTCTTAATTACGTCTATCAAATCAGGATTTTTTCCCATTAGAATGGAAACATCCGTTGTTATCTCGACATAAGTCCGGATCATACATACCAGTTACCAATTATCGACCAATAAATCACACACCACTTCTAGCTAGAATATTTGAGAAGCTTGTCAGACAGCCACCCTAGCATTACTTGACGCCAAACGTTCATATCCAAACCAGCAAGGATTTCAACAGGAACATCGTGCATCACTGTCAACTAGAATTTTTAAAGTACGTGGACACAATCACTAGATTCAAACCTTGGAGTCTCGTTGTATTCATGATATTATGAAAGCTCTTCGACAGAGTCCGACATAATCACTCCTCGCAAAATAATCTTGCTTGTAGGTATTACTGGAAAACTACTTTCGGTGGTTCAAATCTTTTCTTACTGGTCGCACTTTTTCGGTAGATATAAATGGCTACCGTTCTAGAACTTTGCCAATTCCAAGCGGAGTCATACAAGGAAGCGTTCTAGGTCCACTACTTTTCTTGATATTTATCAACGATATACTATCTGTCATAACACACTGTAAGATCTTTTTGTTTGCAGATGATATAAAAGTCGCCATAGCCTTCCAATCTAACCAGACTAACGACTTTATATCGAAATTGAACCAAGACCTGGATGCTCTACTTCAATGGAGTACTCGAAACGGTCTTGAGTTCTCCACCAATAAATCAACTTTCATAATTTCAACTGTATATACAAAAGGATTCGATCATCCTAAATAATACCCACTAAACCAGCAGAATGTGTACGTGATTTAGGTTATCGATATTCGGATCACGTACATTTCATGAACAAATTTGCTACTTAATTTCTAAAACAAAAAAGAATATAGGTTTACTTCATAGATTCATCTCTCTGCCTCAGTGCAAGCTGGAACTTCACAAGTTACATACACTACCTTTATTAGATTACTGCAACATTATATCTTGTAACATTACTCGGTCTGATAGCTATGCTTTAGAAGGCATCCAACGTTCCTTCACACGATCCATTACCACCAGTTCGGATAAGCATTCATATAAGGAAAGATTTCAGGTTCTAGGATTGGAACCATTATGGTTTCGAAGAATAAAACAGAATCTTATACTCTTTCACAGAATATTGAAAAAAGATATGATCGACATTGATATACAATTAGATTTCAAAAACTCTGAAGTATATAATCTTCGACACAAAAACAAAATTTGTATACCGAAAATCCACAATCGTATACGAAAAGACTTCTTTATTTATAAATATTCTCGTTTATGGAATTTACTTCCTAATAATATAAGATTGAGCACTTCACAGACTGAATTCAAAAAGCAACTCAACTCTTTTTTATCTCCGGAAAAATTAGGTAAGCTATTTCTAATTAATACAACTATAGATAATTTATACTTATACGGCATAAGAGGCTTTTAATATATTTTTTTGAAGCAATAAAAAAAATTTTAAAATGACATATAACTTTTTTTCTTGAGAATTTACTTTTCAGAATTGTTGAAATTCAACAAAATACACTCTCGCAATTCTTGAAAGGGCGATGCAACTCATACCTCCGTAACCCGATGAAGTGAACTCCTTATACAATTATCTGCGTTTAAAGTTGCATTTGGAACATCACACATGGATAAACATTGCGGTCCAGACCTACCCAAACTGTAATTAACCCGTTTTAAACAATTACTGTCGTATTCGTTGAAAACATGAACCTTTATCATTTATTTTTCCGATATTCTATCAACTTTATGTTTTGAGCAAGCTACCATCTGTACAAATGTTATCCAACTATTTTTTACGGTTGTTAACACAAAAAAAATTATTTACGTTTGACCTTAACATTTTGTATAATTACAAACCAGTTTTATTTTTGGATGTCTTTTCATGTACACAAATGATCATGCATGGCCTGACTGGTGTATCCCAAGACGATACTTATTATTATTATTATTATTATTATACCATTTGTGTTCATTATAATCTGAGGTGTTGTTACTTATAGTGGAGCTGGTAAATTTGAGTGTTTTATAGTTAAATTTTCGTTGCATGAGTGTCAAGTCTGGTTCTAAGACCACACCCGAGAACCTGGGTATATTTTTCAAAAGGTTTTTTATTTTCAATTAAATATAATGCAGAACTCTTATCTGAGAATTTTAATGAAATAGGAGTTCCTTGTGTGTTTTTCCGAAGTCGAACTACAGTGAAACATTCAATGGTGATGCCATATGTCGAGAATATACATTTTTTAAATCGTTTAGAGGGTAATTATCTGCAACAATAAAGATGATAACATTTTTCGATCGAGCTTCTCTTTGATATATTTCGTGCTCAGGGTTTCTATAAATTTATTTGCTTGAATCAATATATCGTGCTCGATGCCAATATAAGAGTTCATGAGTGATAAGAGCGGTTTTAGAGAACTATAGTTGGATTTGCATATTGCTAGTTCGTTTCTAAGTTCTAACAACTCTAATTCTAATTTTTTTAATTTCTTCAGAATAATCTAACCGTACAATTACTAGGCTTATATAAGTTACGTAGCTTTATTCGAGAAGATAATATGTTTTCGAGTGCCTGCATTCACCGGAAATATTTAATGGATTCAACAGATATTATTTCAATGAAATTGAGATGAAATATGTAACGAGAATACGTTGAATATAAGCTGAGCAAGTGTAGTCAAAGAAATGGAGTCACGTACCAAATTCGAGCAGCCCGCGACATCAGCCTCCGACATCTTTGCTAATGATGTCAAATTCACCGGATCCAGTGATCACAATGATTTTTTGAGAGATTTTGAAAAGGTCATGAAATGTTAGCAGGATCTGATCTTCCTCTGAACTATAGTAAATGTCATCTGATGTCTGCAGCAGTCGACAGAATTGCAGTAACTGTGAATAACGGTGTGATCGACTTTCAATCTTATCAGAGGGTTAAGGATTTAGGTATAGTCGTAACAACGGACTTCAAATGGGCTGCGCAATGTGCCTTAGCTGCAAACGAACTAGATGAGAACTCTTTAGACTTAAATGCGTTCTGACATGTACACGGCGCTTGTCAGGCCGCATTTAGAATACTGCGTGCCAGCCTGAAGCCCCTTCTTTCAAAAAGACAAATTATTACTAGAAAGAGTCCAACGTCTGGCTACCAAAATGGTTGGAGGTATGTTCATGAAACCCTACGAAGAACGTCTAATTTCTTTAGGTTGCTTTTCCGTTCGGCGTCGGCATCTACGGGGGACCTGATAAAATCTTTTAAAATTCCGACGAGAGTTGTCAAATCCTGTTCTCTTGAGCGATCAACCATTCAGCTGAACTGAACTGAACTAAAGCTTGAGCGGGTCATAAACTGGTCATACCGCTGGAACCTCCTACTGAATATTCATAAGAGCAAAATCTTGTCAGCGCTGGGTGTAAATATTTCGGTCCATGTGTCACAAAATTCCCTCAGTGTTAACGCCGCATATTGTGTTAAGGATTTGGAAGTACTGGTTAGAGCTGACTTCGATTGGAAGTATTAACGTGCTGCTGCAGCTAAACGTGCACTCCAGGTAAACTTCCGGCTAAAATAGGCGCTATCAAGCAGAAGACCTGATGTATTCCTGCTATTTTACAAGGTAATAAATTAGCCGCATCTTAAAAATTGTGTTTAGGCGAGGTGTCCTCACCACAATAAAGACATCGGTCGGCTTGAAAGTGTACAGTATCTCTCAACTCTCTTGATTGAGAGTCAGTGAGGGTAACCGCACGCTTTACGCCTGAATTTTCTCTATATTTTCTTCCCCAGGCACCGTCGTTCAAGGGGTGACTTACGTGAAACCTCTAGGATCTTGTAGGGTTTGAGTGACGTTCCAACCAACTTCATTACCTTAAGTAAGGCACCCGAGGACAATCACTTAAAATTGCTAAGAAGCAATGTCGGCTAGACTCGAGGAAAAACTTTCTCAGTATTAGGGTTGTAGACTTCTGGAATATTCTTTCAGAAGTACTCATATCCTGCAGTTCCATCTGGATTCCCAAGCATGCTTTTAAACGCAACCGGGTAAATTTATTTCCTTAATGCTCTCTCTAATTGCAATACAATATAAGTGCATAACCATTTTTAGCGTTATCCCATAAAGAAAATAAATGCTAGAGTTTTTGTTGTTATACACGATTCTACTTTAGCTGACCTCTCACGATGCTGGTGAAGAGAAACTGATTTTTCTTTTTACAGCATTGGTTATAACGCGGTGCTCCATATATACAATCCGCATAAAATCTGGTCGTCGTTGTTGTTGAAGATTTTAAACGTTTTGGCAATAGTGAGTGCTTATCTGAAGCTTTCCACCGAAAGAAATTATGGACGCTCAATTGGTTCGTTAGCAAGGTCAGTACACAAAAACGACAACATTCAATTGATGCTGGTCCACCTTTGCTGGACCAAATTATTCAGGAATTGATTCGTTTGCGTCAGCAAATCGAAACACTGCACAGCAATTCCTCTGCTCCGAAATCAAAAACTAGAAATGTACTAGTTTCTAACCGAGAAGAACCGTTTATTAAGAATCTGAGTTCCGCAGAGATCTGGATCGCAGGTGTATAAACGATCCTCTCCGAATGGTGGGTATAAAGCCTTCTACTCCCACAGTGCGAATCCACCGTGTAGGAAGATAGAGAATGGGTAACTGCCCTCGGCCAATCCTGGTTGAATTCAATTAACAGGCGGATCAGGTTGCATTCCTAGCTAGGGCTGAGCATATCGCAAACTCAACGCTGGATAAACTTCAGGTGAAGCCCGTCAACCCTCCGTCTCGGATTACGCAAAATTCTTCTAATTTCAAAATGAGAAACTTAGCAATGAGTACATCGGTCATTCTTACCCCGGATGCAGCGCAAAACGCTAATCAGTCACAGACGGGCATACAGAACAGCACTTCGCCACTAGTCTTGCTGTCCGGCCCAGATGACGTTGATTGTATTAGCGCAATTGATGATGGCATCCGAGCAGGTGACTTCAGTAGTTGCTTCTCTTCTATGGATGTGGTCTCAATTGTCGGGCAACAGTCAGTTTCCTTAACGCAAGAGGCTGCTGAAACTGATGTTCCTGCTTTGAGTAACACACCAAAAATGTGCAGCTCCCTCGGGTGCTTCGATCAAGGGCCAAACAAAATTAGTCTCAGAAGCACGAATAACCAGTGCTCAAGTATTGTACGCAAATGTATGCAGCATCGGGAATAAGTGGACTGAACTTTCTCTCTGCGTGGCTCAGTTACACTCAATGTTTATTGCGCTTTCTGAGACCTGGCTATCTGCGATTGATGAGGTGCCGGTAAACATCAGCGAACAGTATCTAGTCATAAGATGCGATATGCCATGCGATGGGAGAGGCGATGGCGTTGCCCTGCTCTTGGAGTATGGTTTGCACAACATGGGTAGAGGGATATCTCTTGCCATTGAAACTGTCCAAGTTGTTACGAGTATCCTGACGTTCTACAAGTCATCCCTTGCAATTGCTTGTGTCTACGTCACACCGAATGCATCCCAACAGAAGGTTACACAGCTTATTGAGACAGATGACGGTTTGTTTCACTCAACTCACAGCGTACTTATCTTAGGTGATTTCAACCTGCAAGACATAGATTGGCCTGTCCCCACTGGTGTAGTCATGCAGCATTCTGACACCTTTCTTGAATGGCTCCATAATCATGCGTTGCACCAGCATGTAAATGGTCCCACAAGGTTTAGCCATGGATGCACTCCATCCACTCTTGACTTGGTATTGTCGTCTCAGCTAGAAGCCATTAGGTATTTAAAGTACCTACCGCTGCTCGGCAAAAGCGATCACGTAATAATAAGCTTCGAAACGATCTTGCATTTTCGCAAACCTTTCTCTCGTCCTAGACGCAATTTCAGGCTTGTAGACTGGGGTTTACGCTTGCAGACTTCAAAATCTTCGCATCAGTTATCTCGCGATTTAGATGTAAGTGAAAATTGGGATAGAATGTGTAAGTATTTAAAAGAGTTACAAGACAAGCACGCTTCGCTGCAGTGTGTGAGAAGGAATCAAAGGCCACCGGGTGGTCTCCTCGAATCCGTAGGTCTAGCCGTGAAGCCGGCAGTTTGAACTGCGGCAATGTACGAAGCGTCATTTCTTACGTATCTTTTGTATTTTGCGCCAACATTATCGTTTGCTTTCATATCGCACAACACGTAGAAAAGGATGTCCAACTCTTTCTACGTTCCTATTTTGAATAAGAATGATAATGTTGGTTATTCTATTTTATATTATATTAATCCTCAATCCCTTTGTTTTGTCGGACTCTAACCCGCGCTCATCGGAGTTCGTTTCCCCTTTGGCCGCCGCTAGCTGCTGCTACGCGGCCATCGTCTTCCAGCCAACCGGCTGCGCATCACACAAGGACCTGTGAACAATCATCCAGCGACCCAGCTGCGCATCAACCACAGGACTTGTCTACGACAATCTATTGTACAGCGTGCCTCATCCCATACACCTTTTTATTCCACCTTTCGGAGTTCTCGCTTGGCGTGTGCTATCATTGTGCTTGGGGTAAACTGCAGCTTTACCTCAATCGCTACATTTGGTGACGAGGGTGGGATGTTCCTCTACGTGCCGTCTGAAAATGTTTTCATTATCAAGATATGGCGCTGGATTCAAAATTCCCACCTCTCGATTTTTGATTTTGTTTTTTTCTCCGACGTTTTCTGGACATTTTCCAATCCCCACATCTCTTGCACTGAGGACAGTGCAAAAACTGAAGGGGGGCGGTGTAACGAAGCGTCATTTCTTACGTATCTTTTGTATTTTGCGCCAACATTATCGTTTGCTTTCATATCGCACAACACGTAGAAAAGGATGTCAAACTCTTTCTACGTTCCTATTGTGAATAAGAATGATAATGTTGGTTATTCTATTTTATATTATATTAATCCTCAATCCCTTTGTTTTGTCGGACTCTAACCCGCGCTCGTCGGAGTTCGTTTCCCCTTTGGCCGCCGCTAGCTGCTGCTACGCGGCCATCGTCTTCCAGCCAACTGGCTGCGCATCACACAAGGACCTGTGAACAATCATCCAGCGACCCAGCTGCGCATCAACCACAGGACTTGTCTACGACAATCTATTGTACCGCGTGCCTCATCCCATACACCTTTTTATTTCACCTTTCGGAGTTCTCGCTTGGCGTGTGCTATCATTGTGCTTGGGGTAAACTGCAACATTACCTCAATCGCTACAGCAAGTTTCTTTGTTCTCTCTATCGCATATATTGATTCATACGTTCATTCGCTAAATATGGTGCTTTCTAAATACTTGAAGACATCTCGAAACACACAACGTGTCACTCCACGATCGAATAAATGTTCAGTCGTGCTAGACTCTAATATGTCGACTCTACTCTCTAAATTACACAATTTGGAGACTAATTTTGAAACCATGGTTGATAAAGTGAACAGTATATCGCGCCTTTTCAAGGTGCTAGAACCATTGGCAATTCTTCTTGACCCCAACTATAATCTTGACTATGATCTGCTTCAGCGCACGGGACGCTTCGTTGAATCTCTAACCTCGGAAATAGAGCAACGGAGAATCAGAGCTAAGAACATAATCCTTCTGAATATAGACGATAAATACCCGTTGGATGAACTCAAACGGTCAATCCTCTCTCATTACGGCCTTCCGGCTGACTCAGCGACACTCATTAGGCTTCGTAAATCGTCAATTGCTAGACGCACCCCAATCCTTATCAAATTTATTAACGAAGAATATGCTTCTCACATCCTAAAAAACAAGCATGTTCTAGCTTCACTTTCTCGATTCTCGAATGTGTTGCTTAAACGTGACAACACACCCCTACAACGTAAGTTCACCCGCAAAATTCCCAAGCCCGCGACGGAAAGCACCCAATCCCCATCTTGTAGCAACCAGACTTCTAACCTCACTGACATAAGTGTCGCGACTGAAAATGTATCTATCAGCTTAGACGTCGGATCACCTGCTAGACCCCAGGTAATCGTTGATCCACAAACTGTCCCTCGCCCAATTATTAAGGATAATAAAAAAGCTAAGCTTCCAACATTTAGAGCAATAGCTCCTCTCCTCAACCAAGCGCCAATTATTAGGCCTTATACGAATGGCTCTTTCAAAAAGAGTAATTCTAGTTATTCAAGAAAAATTTTTCACCAATTACCTATACACGCTCCCACCTTTAATTATTATGGTCCTTCACAGTACGGTCGTCTTAATTCTGCATCGTGGTCCTACCCTCACTCTATGCAGCATGGTGAAAATCCACAAAACCTTAGACTAAATAGGAACTTTAACTTTCCTTATATTTATCTCAACCCTCAAACTTTTAAGCCACCACAAACAAACGCCCATAGAATTTCCACTTGGCCACACCCTGCTCCACAAATATATCCATCATACGCTCCCACCCAGTTTTACCCAGACCATTTCCAACCTTCAAATTTTCCCCTTGTGTTTCCACCCATCTACACGATGTAGTGCAATCTAGTTTCAAATCTCCGGCCCCTATCATCAATACACCTCTTTCTACTTCCCCTATCCGCATCCTTCTATTTAACGCGAGATCCATTACTTCTAAAATTTCTGATCTTCAATTTTTCCTATCTACTAACCCGACTGATGTAGTCCTAATCATTGAAACTTGGACGACTGATGAAGATGCAGACGCACTCCTTTTCCTCCCAAATTATAATATTTTTCGTAAAAATCGGTGCTCCACTCGTGGTGGTGGTTGCATCATATATATTACTAAGGATATCCCGGCCAGACTTTATTCTTCTTCTACACTGGATGATATTGGTGATTCGGTATGGATCGATATACCTTCACTGGACGCCCTTTTCGGTTGTATTTACAACCCACCTCCTCCATCTTCACATAATCTTGATAAGATAAAAAATGCTTTTATTGAAGTTTCTCTGACCCCTCATAAAAATAAACTTATAGCTGGTGATTTTAACATGCCTTATACATGCTGGAATTCCCCCATCTATCTAGAAAATTTTCCTCTTTTTCCGAAGCAATCAGCTTACTAGGTTACACTCAAGCAGTAGATAAACCTACAAGGCAATCAAGCCTTCTAGACCTTATTTTCACATTGGGTCCTAATCCTAGTAATGTGCAAGTCATACCGCCCTTTCTTGGTTGTGATCATAAAATGGTTATGTGCCAACTTCATCTTCATGAAACTCGGACATCCATCAGCACAGATAATGATTGTCTCATATTGATCGGATAAAGTTTTCGACTCTAATCAGAAACTCTGATTAGACTGACTTCTTTATATCTCCAGATTTTAATCTTATCTCTTCCATATTTCATAAAAATCTCTCTAGATGTCTTGTAACTGCATCACTTCATCGAAAGACTAAACCTATTAAACTTGATAAAATAAAACTTCTTGAAAAAAGATAGCCCGTCTTTCTGCTTTTGTCAACCACACACCAGACTTTTATTCATTTTTACGTCTCAAGGAACTTCTTAGCTCTTTTCCAACAATCAAATTACAATTCATCGAGAATCAAGAAAGAATGGCCCTGAACAGTGCTTTGAAGACCAAGTCTTTGAACAGTCTGACGAGATCTCGATATAATCTAAGTAAACATGAAATTTCTACACTCGTGTTCAACGATGATGGTAGGGAATCATCAACATCAGACTCTTTAGCAATAAGTAAGCTTTTTCTGAACTATTTTAGTCAGTCATTCAATACCAGCGTATACCCTGTACTTCCAAATCAAAATAATAATTCAATGTGTATGGATTCCATCTCCTTTAGTTTACAAGAAGTTAGCTCAATGTGTCGGCGAAGCAAAGCTTCTTACAAGCCTGATATTGTGGGCTTTCTTCCCGCAATCTTGCAACTAAATACGGATGATATACCATTAATTTTATTAAACCTGTTTAATCTTTCTATTAAATCTGGTATTTTTCCTCTCGAATGGAAACATTCTGTCATTGTACCTCGGTTTAAAACAGGGAATTTGCACATCGTCACTAATTATCGCCCAATTAATCACACACCTTTTCTCTCTAGGCTATTCGAAAAGTTGATCAAGAACGCATTAATAGCTTACTTGGGCCCAAACGCTTTCTCTCCATTCCAACATGGCTTTTTAAATCAAAAGTCTTGCATTACCTGTCAGCTGGAATATTTGGACCATATAACGGCCTCCATAGATCATGGATTAGCTGTACTGACCGTTTTTTTAGACATTACCAAAGCATTTGATAAGGTTCCTCATTCTCTTCTTCTTCGAAAATTATCATCACTTGGGATTTCCGGATCCCTATTTAATTGGTTCTGCTCATATCTTTCTGATCGCACCTTCTCCGTTTCCGTTAATGGCATATCCTCTGAAACACAACCTATACCAAATGGAGTCATTCAGGGTAGCGTACTAGGTCCC